>ML315531.1:0-200411 GCA_005239505.1 Nicotiana paniculata
CCCCGGACAAAAACAGTTTTTTACCTTTTTTTTTTTGTAATTTCAATTTTTTGTTTTTTCTTTTTTCTACATACCTGCCTCCCCCGCCTCGCCCGGAAAAAAAATATTTTTTTTATATTTCAGTTTTAATTTTTTATTTTTCAGTTTACATTCGAAATTGTACAAGTTCCAAAGTTATGAGTTCGGAGATTTATGTGTTTGGAAGTTTACAGATTTAGAAATTATAAAGTTTACGGGTTCGAAATTTCGCGGTTTCAAGAGTTTATGAAATTTGTGGGTTTGGAAGGTTGTTGGCTTCATGTTTATTGTATTTGAATTATTTATGAATATTCTTGAGAAATTATTTTTCTTAATTTGCGTACTAAACACCGTGAAATAAATAAAATTACTACTTACTTTTCAAGAAAATATTTTCCACGAAAAATATTTTCCGTTATACCAAACACACCTTAAAAGAGCCTATCTTTTTAAATCGTAAGGGATATTCTATTAAGAATAATATATGAAAGACCAATATGGTCCAACCCCAATATATTAAGGACCATGTTGACTCTCTCGAAGATTGAGAGTCGCATATACACAACCGAAAAATTGGGGAAGCACGTGAAATTAAGTAGCTATTTTGAAACCGAATCCGAAACTAATATGCCTTATTTGTTCAAAATTCCATATTTTTTACTGTTCAAATTTCAAGTAACTTTTAGTGCCCGTTTGGCCATGTAAACTTTTTCATATTTTTTTAAAAAAAAATTATTTTTTTCGAAATCAATATTTGACCATTAAATTTTTAATTTTCACTCGAAGATGAATTTTGAAATTTTTTGAGAATTCGAAAAACTCCAAAAAAACTATTTTCCAAGATTTTTACTTAGATCACTCATAAAAATTTAAAACAACCCAAAATTATATTTATATCCAAATACAACTCTAATTTTCAAATGCCATTTTTACTTAATTTTTTCCCACTTTTTTATGTCCAAACGCCCACTTGAATTTAACAACAAAAAGAGACCTTTTTTTCCAAACAACTAAACTTATACTTTCAGATACGTAACTGTTCGGCTTCCGTATGACACGCATGGTAGTATTTCTTGGGGAAAGGAAAAAGTGAAACTCCCAGAGAGTAGAAGAGGAAGGATTTTCCAACGTATTACTCAAGATTAATCTTTTCAAGTTAAGGTAGCCATTTTGTTTTCGTCTAGTTTTTGGTTCCCTTATGCTGGATTTGGTGGTGGCCATTTTTTGTTTGATTGGATTAACTAGGGTTTCTAGTTTTTCATCAAATTGGATTGTAGATATCTCTTCTATGAAGTGGGAACCCTAGATTACTAGAGTTGTTTTATTATTTAAATTTTTATATCTTTGGTTCTTGCTTGTCGTTCTTTGGGTGCGATTGATTTCATATGTTAATTGTTTTCATATACATTCAGTTTGGGTCTATGATTGTTTAATTCCTTTGAAAGTTTCTATGCTACTATCTTTCAAATAGAGATATTTTTCATTTTCATTATTCCCTCAAGAGTTGAGCTATACTTAGTCAATGGGATATATTCATTAGAGGAAGGGATGGTGATTAAATGATAGAACGTCTTCTCTTCTTTCAAATCGCATCTCTCAAGGGGAAGAGAAGGCTCCCACCTGTAAGAAAGCAAGGGCGTAGCAGGAAGAACAAGTACTAAAGAAACAAATCTTACAAGCAAGCAAGAACCAAAGATATTAGGATTTAAAGAAGAAAAGAGTTATGGTAAAGAACTCAAGCTTGAAAGTAATTCTGAAGTTCAATCTTGAACAATAAGGTTTCCAACCTCACAAAATTGTTGTAATTATGGAAGATCTTCAACATGTGTTTATATTTTTAAGGAGATTGAGAAGTCGATTGTGAGAGGAAGAAGGATCTGCACATGATGTTCATTGACCTTGAAAAAATATATGATTGAGTACCAAAAAAGTCCTTTGGTGGGTGTTGGAGAAGAAATAAATTCATATTTAATTTATAATTCCATAAAGGAACATCATTAGTGTGAAATAGTGGTAGGAGATACAAAAGAGTTTCCATAATCGAGTTGACACTTGGGCTAGGCATTGAACCACTTCTTTATCCCTGTTATGGATGAGCTAACATGATTAGGCTCCATGATGTATGCTATTTGTTGGTGGTATTGTGCTAATTAACGAAAACATTGAAGGTGCCAATCAAACGCTTGAATTATGGAGAAACAATCTAGAGAGTATAGGTTTTAGGAAAAAAAAAAGGAAAGCAAGATTATTGGGTATGTTCATTGCAAATTTAGTCATAAGAGAGTGAAATTGATGTGAAATTAGGTGAGGTCACATGCATACAATTCAAACACCTAGGCTTGTTGTTCCAAGAGAATGTGTTGATAGATGAAGATGTTACCACGAAATCAAGATCAGAAAGTTGAAATTGAGAAATGGTACAAGACTATTATATATAAGTTCTACATAATACATAAGATTAACAATATTATATAGAAGTGAATGTTAGGATGCTGAAGTTCAATACATCCACAAGATGAACGTCGTAGAGATGCAAATGCTAAAATGGATGTGTGATCATACAAAATTAGACAGATTAGAAGATTACATCTGCAAGAAGGTTCAAGTAGCACAAATCAAGGATAATGTGAGAGAAGGTTGTTTGATGGTTTGGTCAAGTTTCTCTAGCTGCACCTATCATTAGGTATGAAACCATGGTGAGAGTAGTGTTAAAAGAGGACGGGGTAGACCTTATATGAAAGGAAGTTGTCTCGAAACACCTATAGTTTTTAGGGATCCATATAGACTTAGCGAAAAATAGGGAACAATGGAAGAAAAAGATCTATATAGACGTTACATATTAGTAGAGAATATGGTCTAGACATATTAGCACTTTTAATGTTAAGTCAATACGCTTTAGGTGTGGTTTAACCTTTCATGTATTTATACATTGAAAAATATATAGCAAACTTTTAAAATTTTTTATTTGTATTTGTAGAGTAATATGGTCAATGAAAATTCATATAGGCGATCCCAACTTATTTAGGACAGAGGCGTAATAGAAGTAGTTGTTGTTGTAAGGAAATGAAAGTCTCCGTTATACAAGGAAACCATATAAATAGTAGAAAATCTGCCAAGAAAAAGGAACTAGATGTCCTTTGTTGGAAAGTAATTATAAACCAACTCAGAAAATAAAATTAAAAACAAAGTGTCTTATTTTGGAAGGTAACGAGAAGTCCTATTTTAGAAGGAACCACGAAACAATGTTGATGCTCTATCTAGGATTGTATTAGTTAATTTTCATCATTCCCTATATTCATGATGTAACACAAAACTCCTCTTGAAGTCATGTTTGTAGTTTTCATATCTTAGATGGAGGTTTGAAAGTAAGGATCATCTAATGGACATGTATTTGCTCCCTATGGAAGGAAACAACATTGTCGGTTAATCGAAAATCGGTTGTGTCATCGGGAATGTCATTGAAAAGAAAGTGCGGTGTAGCTAGAATATCACCGAAAAGACATAAGAATATAATGAAAGAAGAAAAACTTTGGCGGACCAGATGGCGTAAGGTAATTTGTCGGATAAATGGAAGCTACTTGAGCCTCTACTAAAATCGTAGAAGTTCTAACCCTATGAGAAAATAGTGCCAAAAATGTTTGTTTAATTGATTATTAACAATGTACAAAAGGAGCTCCTTGTATAAGAGTTTCACGTTATGTACAATGCAGCTCGTAAAAAGGTTTAGGTTCTCCCCTCTAAACAAGACTTTCTTAATGTTGGATAATAAAGTGATAAGGAGTGATCTTTATTTTATAGAAGTTCAAGACCTTTTCCTGCTAAGGATTAGCCAAATATGGTATGTTTATATTTTCTTTTTTAGGAGAAGTCAAACCAATTTTGGTTAATATCTGTCCGTCCTTTGAGAGAAAGTAAAATTCAAATATGATAAGAAAATCAGGATAAACACCTAACAATCTATAAATGTAAATTATATATGGTCCATATGGATGGAGAGAAATGGGAGTTTCACGTTATGTACAATGTAGCTCGTAAAAAGGTTTACGTTCTCCCCCTTAAAGAAGACTTTCTTAAGGTTTACATTGTGTATGATAAAGTGATAAGGAATGATCTTTATTTTATAGAAGTTCAAGACCTTTTCCTTCTAGGGATTAGCCAAATATGGTATGTTTATATTTTCTTTTTTAGGAGAAGTCAAACCAATTTTGGTTAATATCTGTCCGTCCTTTGAAAGAAAGTAAAATTCAAATATGATAAGAAAATTAGAATAAACACCTAACAGTTTATAAATGTAAATTGTAGATGGTCCATATGGAAGGAGAGAAATGGGAGGTGTTTTGAAGACAAAGAAAGCTCTATTCAGAAGATCAAGATGAATTGATTATTTTTATAGTGTTTTTGGTGTAAAAAGAATTTTAGCAGCAGGAATTGATAGATTCCCTCTAAGAAAAGATGGGACATACTTGTGCTAATGAGTTGTAAATACTTTTATAGGTTCCCTCTAAGAAAAGATGGGACATACTTGTGCTAATGAGCTGTAAATACTTTTATGTGCACCTTCTGGTGCTATTTATAATACAATTGCCAATTCCTTAACAAAAACAATTTATAGGTGTAAACCTTTTTAAGCGTGAAATTTATGAGGTTATTCTATCAATATTTTTGTACTTTCTTTATATTAGTGAATTGCTCATATGTACTAGATCAATTAACCAAATCATGTTAATTATTATGTCTCTTCTGGTATATTTCTTTTTGTTGTCTTATTTATCGTCGTCTAAGGTTTAGTTTGTTAGCTTGTGCAGGAGACCTAGTTATTTCGATCCCAACAAGTGGTATCAGGTAGAAGAGCCTGATCCATCTCAATTCTTAGTTTTTCCGATGTTGGGCCCCCATATCATACTGTCCGCGCACTAGTCATATGGTTCTGGATGTGGGGGAGGGGGAGGGGAGGGGGAGAGGAAGGGGGAGGGGGAGGGAGAGGGGGGGGTCTGGTCCCACATAGGGTGTGAATGGGTTATTTGATCTCCTTATATTGTCTTGGACAATCATTACCGTATGAGCTAGATTTTGCGGTTTACTTAATCCCAAGATTCATTTAATTATTATGGTATTAAAGTGAGGTTGAAGACAGGTTCATGACTAGTGGAGTCTTACCCGTAACTAATATGGCGGTAATAAAGATTTCTTTGGGTAAATTTGATCAGAGTGGTGGAGTTAATGAGAAACTGGACATTTGGACAAACCTTGAGTAGTAAAGGTTTCAGGTTAAGGAGGACTAAAACATAATACATGAAGTGCAAGTTCAGCGACACATGACATGAGGCGAATATGAAAGTGAGGATTGATACGCAAGTCATCCTTAAGGGAGGAAGCTTTAAGTATCTTGGGTCAATAATCTGAGAAAATAGGGAGATTGACGATGATGTCACACATGTATTGGAACGGGATGGATGGAATGAAGGCTTGCCTGTGGTATCCTATGTGATAGGAATGTGCCACCAAGATTTAAAGGTAAGTTCTATCGAGTGGTTGTTAGACCAACTATGTTGTGTGGGGCAGAGTGTTGGCCAGCCAAGTTTTCACACGTTCAGACGATGAAAGTAGCAGAAATGAGGATGTTTAGATGGATGTGTGAGTATACTAGAAGAGATAAGATAAGGAATGAAGATATACGGGTCAAAGTGGGAGTGGTCTCCGTGAGCGACAAGATGCGGGAAGCGAGACTAAGATAGTTCGAGCATGTGAAGAGGAGGAGCACAGATGTCTCAGTGAAGAGGTGCGAGAGGTTGACAATGATAGTTTTAAGGAAAGATAGAGGTAGACTGAGGAAGAATTGGGAGAGGTGATTAGATAGGATATGATACATCTTTTAAGTCATCGAGGACATGACCCTAGTGTGAGAAAGCACGGGAGAAAATATTATTGATTAATATTCTATGTTACAATAAGCCCTATTCATATGTATCCATAACACATAACCTACTCCTATTACATAAGGGACTAGGACTAATTACATACATTCACATAACTATTCTAAGGCCTCATTTGTTTGCAATGGAGGTCTGAATCTTAATCATTCAGATCTCAGACATTAAGTGCGTTTGTTTTTAAAGTCTGAATCTTAATTATTCAGATCTTAATCATTAAGTGTGTTTGTTTTTTTTACTTCATAACCACTTAATGAGTCTGAATAGGTCTATATGATTAAGATCTATAACAGACTTAATTTCATTAAGATGCTATCAAATATTCATTATTAATTGCCGCCGCCTCCTATCATTATCAACTACCACCATGCCGCCACCACCACCATACTCAACCACTACCACTACCCCCCACCACCACCACCTCCACTACCACTACGCCACCATCATCCTCAATCATAGCCGCCGCCATTATCGACCATCACCACCCACTATCCCCACCACTGTGACCACCATCATTCTCACCCACAATCAACACTTATCCACCTCAACTACCACAACTGATCACCCCATCATCATCAACAACCACAATCACCATCAACAACCACAACTGACCACCCCATCACTATCAACAACCACAGTCGGCACTGCCCATCATTATAACCTACTACTATCTATCCACCATCTTCCTCAGTCACAACTACTACCACCACCCGCCATTATTAACTATCACCAACCACCACCACCATCCTCAATCATAATCGCCACCACTACCAATCACTACTAGCTACTAGCATGAACCACCATCATCAACCAAAACTACCACCAACCACTCCAGTCGGCATTCACCCGTTAGCCATCACCACCAACAACTATCATATTTTAAAAAATTATATATTTTATTGATAGAATATAAGATTAGTTATTTCATTTGAATTTTATGTTTATTAATTTTCAAATAATACATTCAGATGTTAAAAATCAAACAGTCTTAATTACTTCTATTCAGATCTTAATACACATCTTAATATATTCAGATTCAGATGTCTTAATCTTAATACACGTCATGATATTCGGATGTGTATTCAGATTCATACGTCTTAATCTTAAAAAAAACAAATGAGTCCTAACACTCCCCCTCAAGCTGGTGCATATAAATCATATGTACCGAGCTTGTTATATATGTAGTTAATACGAGGACCAGTGAGGCACTTGGTGAAAATATCTGCAAGCTGATCATTCGACTTCACAGACTTTGTAGCAATATCTCCCAAGAGTACCTTTTCTCTAACAAAGTGACATTCAATCTCAATGTGTTTAATTCTCTCATGGAACACTAGATTTGACGCAATATGAAGAATAACTTGATTATCACACACAAGTCCCATCTAACTAATCTCACCAAATTTTAACTCCTTCAGCAACTGTTTGATCCAAATTAGCTCACATGTCGCCATAGCCATTGCTCGATATTCTGCTTCTGCACTAGACCGAGCAACCACATTTTGTTTCTTGCTCTTCCAAGACACCAAATTTCCTCCTACTAAGACGCAATATCCAGACGTAGACCGTCTATCAAAAGGTGATCCTGCCCAATCAACATCTGAGTATCCAACGATTTGCTCATGGCCTCGATTCTCAAACAATAAGCCTTTGCCTGGAGCTTATTTTATATACCGAAGAATGCGGACAACTGCATCCCAATGAGTATCACAGGGAGAATCCATAAACTGACTCACAACACTCACAGAATGTCAGGTCTAGTTAGTCCTAGTTTAGAGCAGGGGAGCCTCTTAGTGATCCTGCAAGATATAGGTGGTTGGTTGGTAAATTTTACTTGTTTTCCCCGGCACCCATCTTTATACATCATATATCTATCTTGTGAAACTTTCTGATTGTGAAGCTGTTCGAGCAAGTTTTGAAATTCTTCCACCTCACAGTCTTGCAAGTTCCTTCTAAACCTGACATCATATTGCCTTCTTCTCCTTGAAGACTCCACAACCGTTGGATAGGCATCTTCTTTTGACTTGAGATGTTATACATGTTCGGATATGTGATTCTCAGAGGGTTGTTCCCGCACCATCTGTGCTCCCAAAAACTAATCCGCCTCCAATAATAATAACAATACTGATAATAAGAAGAGAGCGGAAAAATGCTCTAAACTAGGACCGTACTCCCCCACAGAAAAGAGAAATCGCTCGACTACCTACAGACTATTTATGCTAATCCTCGACCTCCATGTTCTCCTATCTAGGTGTTAGGAAATTTATGTGAGTCAGTTTATGGATATACTACTTGTATACGAGCTTATTTGTGCCCTTATTAATGAAATTTATTACCTTATAAAAAAAATTATTATTATAGATAGGTTATTATTTTATCATTATCTTATTTTCAATTTTTACTATTGTTTTTTTTACTTTGGTCATCTTTACTATTTGCTGTCAATACTCCTTTTGTCCAATCTATGTGAACTTGTTTGAGTGGGCACGAAGTTTAAGAAAAAATGACGACTTTTGGAATTTGTGGTCCTAAACAAGTCAAAATGGGCCCCAGAGTATTTGTGTGGTTATAAAAGCTTCTCATTAAAGATAGAATTGGAAGTTTATGTTAAATTGTTTCCAAATTTAGAAAGGGGTCATTCTTTTTGGAACGGACCAAAAAGGAAATAGGTTAACATAAACTGGAATGGAGGGAGTATTTTTTTTCTTCAGTATTTTCATCTTAGCTTATTTACTCTTAAGATTTTTTAAAACCTTTTGAAACTACTTTTCTTGAGCTGTTGATCCATCGGAAACAGCCTCTCTACCTCACACATGTAGGCGTAAGGTTTACGTACATCCCATCCTCTCCAAACCCCACTTGTGGGATCAGACTGGTATGCTGCTGTTCTTGTTGTTGTACTACTCCATATGAAGATAATTTTCTCATATTTTCGACATTCTGGATGCCACATCTTTGAAAATAAAAATATAAATATTTTAACCCATACCTATTTTTGACCTTATTTTTAAACATGGCAAGCGGTATCTGTTAAAGATTATGTGGAAAAAGGGAATCAAGTTTATTGTGTCAAAAAGTTCAAGATAAAGGTGAGAATTGTTAGGTGTTTGCGTTGATATTTTTACCATATTTGAATTTTACTTGTTTTGAATTAAGAGAAAAACATTTACTATAATTAGTTTAGTCTCTAAAAGGAAATTATAAATCTTTCATATTTGACTAATCTTCTTTTTTGGAGGAAAGGGTTTGGATTTCAATAAATTTAGGATCTTTCCTTCTCACTTTACATCATTCACTATACAATCTTTAAGAGAGTTTGTTTAGAGGGAGAACATAAACCTTTTTGAGAGTGAATCTGGTGGATTACTCTCTCGATATTTTTGTATTCTCCTTGATATTAGTGAATTGCTTATATGTAGTTCAATTGACCGGATCATGTTAATTTTTTTTTCTTTTTTGGTATATTTCTCCTTGTTGTCCTACTTATTATCGTCCAAGATCTGCTTTAATAGCTTCCACATGACACTTGGTTATTTCGGTTCCCACAAGTGGTATTAGACTTATATCCATTACAAAATACCCGATATTGGGCCCTCATATTATATTGTCAATGCTTCAAATATTCAATCTTGGGCTGTCGGGGAAGGGGGGGGGGGATGTAAGATCCTATATCAGTTGTGATTAGGTTATTTGGTCTTTTTATATGATCTTGGATAATCCTCTCCTCGTGAGCTAGTTTTTGCGGTTGAGTTAGGCTCAAGACTCATTTTCTTATTAGTAACTATCTTCTATGCCGTAAGGTAAGTAACTATTTCAAAATTAAATATGGAAGATTTAATGTTATTTGATAATTCTCTGAGTTGAATGTAGACATATTATGAATTAACACACATAATTTCACTAATCCCTTTGACTTTCAACAGGTAGTAGATAATTACGTCCCTAGTTTATATTTGTGTGGGCTACTCTATCTTCTCGATGGAGAAGAGCTCCCTCTATGCTACTCTGGCAGCTTATCAGTCAACCTGGCTTTGTTTTTGCTTTGCAGTAATACTTTGGTGAATGCTACCGCGACTGATCTAGTAGTAATTCATCGCATAAGTTGGCTTTGAAGCTATTAAGTATCTTAAATGGGTTGGGGTGCTTCGACTGAGTGCAACAGAAAAGGACCAGATTACTTTGGGCTTTTTGCATCTGAGGTGGCAGAGTTACTTTCTCAGGATGGAGATTTTCTGCCATTTTCAGATCAGATATTTGAGAATTCTGGAGAAGTAAACAGTGCTGTCGAAGAAAAGAATAGTAGTATGAGTACCTATAACACCAAGGAGTTTAGGTACACCGGTGGGTCTGCTTCCTTATTTTCTGATTGTTTTGGATCTCATGTTTCGGATTTTAGAACGGAAAGATTGAAGTTGTTGCTTCGGCAAAGTATTGTTGCCCTTTCACGGGAAGTGGACGAGGTACATACTACCCGCTTTTACCTTCACCTACATTGCACATCAAACAAAGTTCTCCCGATACTTGGCTATTTCTGCAAGGGGTGCTTCTTTATTGTTTTATCATATATTGATCTTTTATTGTGGGCATGTCTATGTGGTAAGAAGTCGTTTTGTGCCTATGCCGGTGTGCCTGTGTCATTATAGTTGTGGGAAGTGGTCACTGCTTTCCAGTCAATGGTTCTCCTCTTTGCTCATAAAGATGAAACAACTGCAAAAGATAAATGTTAGATGTGCTATTTTATGGATTTTATAACCATTTCCAAGCAAAGAATATGCAAAAAATGATTGAAAACCAGCTGTCTGTCTTAGTTATTATCTGTATTATATAATATAATTTTCACACTGGGTATTTAATGCAGATTCTGGATCCTATATTTTCCATATGTCAGTTGCGATCATGCCTAAGGTATAAAGAAAGTTTATTAGCTGTACCAGGTGCTGTATCCGACTCTGATCAAGGGAACAGTCCTCAGAAGAAGCTCAAAGCATCCCCTTTCACAGTAAGTGTTTCTTGTTTTATTTAGAACTTGCTATCTTTTGGAAGCTTCCGTTTGATCTTTGAAAGTAAAAAGAAAAGAGAAAACAAGGAGTGAGATTTCTATAGGAAATTTGAGGCTCTTTTTTTTTTTTGGAAAAGGTAACATATAAGAAATTTGAGGCTTAACATTACAGGTTACTTGTAGAGAATATGGTAGTTGCTTCAATAAAGTGACTCATAAGCGTTCCTATTTTAAGAGTTTTAATAAAATGAAGGCCAAAATAGTTTGTTGAGATTTGCCCCTAGGACTTTGGTTCAGTGGTAAGAGTGCAAAACATGATCTGTGAATTAGATGCATGCCAGGAGTTTGAACTCTGTCACAAACTTGGAGCCTGATATTTAAGTGAAGAAGGGTAAAGAGGCAAGCCCAATATTCACCAAGTTTCGGGCCGTGCACCAGCTGACTTTTGAAGATTTCTTGGTTATAAAAAAAAAGATTTGACTAGATTTGTTTTTCTTTTCAACAGTTTTGGTAAAAACAAGCACAGGGGTTAAATTGATATTTCTTTTAGCTGTAAATATTTGTAATCTGGGGCATAAACTTCTTTACACGGCCTTAACAAATTTATCCGGGTGTGGGTGGTTTGAAGCTTAATTATACATGTTAAGTTGGTTGATTCAGACTGAACCTCGCCCATTAAGTGGAGGGCCCATAGGCTGCTGATTCAAGCTCACATTAAACATGCCATCACGGGCCGGATTATTCTTGTAAGCGGAAAGTAGTTCACCGAGGCCCCTTATTAAATGGGTTAGGCATGGCCGGTCCGGGTTTAAACTGAGATTTTGACGGGCCAATGGTTATATAATCTTTTTCTCTTTTGAGTTGTATGTAATTTTTTAAATTTAAATTTAAAGTTAAAAATTTGTAAAATATAAAAATTGAGGCATTGGATGCAAAAATGCAAAAATTGTACCTCAAAATTTATTAAATTTCAATTAATTACAAAGATATATAGATTAAATGCAACTTACAAATTTACAAGACTAATTTTGTCAGTTACGAGAATTACTCATAATCACGGTAGATGTGCTCGATGTCCAGTGAGTCTGTTTCGTTGTTCACTAAGTTGCATCTTTCCTTGGCTAAAAAGCACGGTAGATGCCATAATTGAGACATGAACATCGAGCACATCCCAAGCCGTGGTGGAAATTGTATTATATTTAGCATTTTCTCTTCCACCATTTCAAAATGTCATTGCAAACTTCCTTCGTTCCCATATCCTGTTGCAAAGAAAAAGTAAGCTCGTTAAAGTGGGCCATAACTTGATTGAGATTTAAACATATTCCAAATACCGAAAGTACCTAAAATCTTAGAAGAAGAAGTTGGGAGTAAGAATCTACTTATTCACGATAATAACCGAACATTGCAATAGCATACTTACATATAAAATTGCCTTGGTTGTTTTCACATTTGGGATAACAACAATTTCTATATCCAAATGTAGATAACCAAATCTTTTAATTGTTTAACTTATCCTAATTTTAAAATAGGATCTAATAAAGCAACTTCAAAAATAGGTGTAATTGGAATAAAATGCTTTTCAAATTTCAACTTTCTTTGCTTAGCATTTGCGAAAGGATTTTCCTTTTATTCATGAAGTATAGCAGCAATTTAAGTGAAATAATCTGAAATAGTATTTATAGCAGGATAGTAAGTACTAAATTTTTTCAAGTACATATGTGAAAGTTCCCCACACATTTAATAATGTCATTTACCGAATTCCAAAGTACATTGTGAAAGTTTTCCACATTCAAATTCGGCCTTTGTCGGGCTTGAAATAAAGTTAACAACATAAGCAATTGAATTTCTAACTTTTCTAATTATGTTCTCAAAGGATTTAAGATCATCTGTTACAGTTAAATTCAAGATTTGACATGCTAATTGTTAGTTTGATTTAGATACAACGTTATCACTGTTACTATCATTATCGAACGAATATTTGTTTTAAGATTAATAATAATAAGATACCTAGTTTTTTTGAGTTTTTTTAAACCAGTGTGTATCATCATTTAAATGATAATCTAAAATTCGTTTTTGCATAATTAGTCCTTGTCTATCCCGCGGCAAGTAACTGGTAAAAGTAGAATAATATGGGTAGGGAAAGGAAGATAATAAAGCAGTTAATAAGTTAGCGTGATGGAAAAACGCCCCAACCTGAACTTCATCGGCTATAGTGCTGGGCAAAAATTTGTATTGTCTTAAACATTGTTTTCCTTGTGTGGCGGGGGCATGCGAATTTTTTATGGCCCCGGAACGGACCTGAGGGTCTTCCTTTGTTCGGCTAGGGTGAATCAATTTACTGCCTCTATTGGTTTCGCCCCATATTTTGGCTTTATTTATAGAAATGTATTTTGAGACGTTTGACAGGATATGCAGGATTCAGAAAGAGAGGACCTGAATATATTGCCATCTGGAGGAATGTCGAGTGATGATGTTCAAAAAGTTGAAGGAGAGCAGGTTAAAAGATCCCTTTCAAAGATGGACCAAAATGAATTGGGTTCAAATGTTGGAGCAGCTCCTGAAGACTGGGATGTAAGATCCATCTCTCTCTGTCTCTTCTGGTGCATGTTTCTAGGCTCGCCTTCTTTTCTTCTTTCTCTCTCTTCCCTTTTCAGGTGGGAATTTTTCTGGACGAGGATAAAGCTTTAATTATTCGCCTTGAACTAACATGTGCACTATCCTTTTGCTTAGAATGTTGAATTGATGTAGTTGCAAAGAAATGCTTCATCACCCGCTTCCCATTTTCCAGGTCCACAATGATTTGCAGTTTCTGCTAAAAAATGATAGCGCAAAGGTTGAGAGTGTGATGAATACGCATTGCGATGAACTTTTAGATACGGTAAGTTGCCGAGAGCTTGAGTCACTCTATCAGGAATTTTACTGATTTTAGTAGATTGTTAGCTATGTCTAAATTGTGGTTTGACAATATGCAGCTTGGATACATGGAGGAGAAGCTTGAAGAACTTCTTGATATTGTTATGTCAAATTGCAGGTATTTGTTCACATATTGGGAAATTTGATTATTTGCTGTTCCCATTTCAGTATGTTTTGCTAGTCCTTGTATGCTAGTAATATTTGATAGACGATGATTTGAAGTTCTCATTTCAAAATTTGTTTCATTTTATTATTGTTTTTTCCCCTGTTTGGCGTATAAGAACTCTAGGGAGCTGAATTTTAACAATTTGGATGAGCTTTGCTTCTAAATCTTCTCCGAAACCTAAATATCTTAGAAGATTCAAAGGAAGGTTAGAATTTGTGTTATATAATGCTTTTGTTATTTGGTTACAGAGGGAAAACCTGAGATATTCATTTGGGATAAATGTTACGATAATTTGGCAGTTTCGTTTAGTAAAACCATAACAAACAGGGTTGGTATGTTTACCTTATGGTCCTATAGGGGTGCTCGGATATTGGGTTGTTGGGATCTTATCCAGTTCGAAGTGTGTCTTATTGGGTAAGTGCACTTTACCTGGGGTTATCCAGCTCAAATGTGATTATCAATTGGTTTGAGCAAATATTAAGTATTCCTGCCATACCCAAATTGATTGACCTTGCTGACTTTGCTTAATGTTTAAGAAAAGAAAGTTTGAATGTGATGTTGTGTTTAATTCCACAGGGATATGTTAAAACAAAAGTTGGAAGATTGTGCCATTACATGTTAATTTGGCTTTTTCAATATGGTAATTGTGCCATTTCAGGAGAGTGGTCTTCTTTCTCGGGAAGGACTACTATGGAAAAAAATTGAAAATGGAGATAGTATGTAACAGTTTGAAGATGTTGCTAATGTCCGATTTAAACATGTTCCACTAGCGAATTAATTGTTCCTGTGTGGTATTTTATCAACATTCCGAACCAAATCTTGGTTTCACATATTAGGCGTATTCTAATCGAAAGGAGGCCTAACTTTTGAATTGTCCCTTAGTTGACCACTATTTCAGTTGTACGTTGTGTGGGTGCAAGACAGTTTTCAAAAGCAAGGGGCATGAATTTACTTCTTCTTGCCTTAACTTTTGTATGATTTTATTCTGTTAAAAAATCTGCAACAACTATCAAACAAAGGACACGAATGACATTTTTGATCCATTTCATACTTCATAGATTATAGTATCTCTGTTCTCTAACAACGTTGGAACTCCTTCAACGTAGCCTTTAAGACTAAGAAAGAGTTTAAAATATCCGGGTGAAAGGTATGAGAATTTTGTACTTTGTCTAAATTGAGTAGTAAGGTCTATTCTTTCTTTACAATTTAGGGTATGGGTAGAATGAATGTGATTGGAAGTTGTGTTTTTCTCATAACCATTATCAAACAAAAGTAATGTTCTCTAATAAATAAATACTGTGGAAGGATCCAATTTATTCTTTTCTATTTTTGTTTTGTATTCTTTATGATAAAGTATTCTGCTATACTTCTGAAAGAAAAAAGCAAAAGTTTGAGAAGTGTTTTATTGGTTTTCAGTGAATGACAGTGTAAAAACGAAGTCACGAAGTGTGCGTGCGCGTGTAACATGCGCATGAGTGCCTGAATGTATCTGATTTTGTCGTATTTGGCCTCGTTAAATTAGATGTGCTGTAATGTCCTGTTAGTTGCTATGTTTGGCGTAAATTCCTTGCACACCCTTGAAGCCATGTTAAATTTGTCTCCAGAAGAAGCATGGCAGAACTAGAAACCTGACTGATGTGGAATTCCCTTTAGAAGACAGTAGTACAATATCTGGTAGATGTCTTCGGCCAGCGGCAGAGGCAGGATTACCGCCAAGGGGGTTCAAAAAAAGGAAAAAGTTAAAAGGGTTGTAGCTTGTGGGAATAGAACCAATGACCTTACAAAGGTTTTGAACCCCCTTGACCACTAAACTATGCTTTTGGGCTGTGTCAAGGGGATTCAAAACATAATATATAGAAGTTAAAAATAGATTTTGCCTTACATATAAGGTGTAATTTTCCGGCGACGGGGGTTCGGGTGAACACCCTTCCCGCCCCCCTAAGTCCGCCCCCGTCTTTGGCCCTATAGTTCAGTGGTAGAGCAACAGTCTTGTAAATTCAAGGTCTGTATTTCACTATTTTGATCCTGTGGGGTGTCTGTATCTTGATCCTGTGTGGTGTAGTGTTTAAATCCTCAGTTGTTATTTTGGAAGGGCCTAGGTAGAATGATTATAGAATATCCATATGACAGATCCTAATTAATTTGGCATTGATTAATTAATTAATTAGGTGTTGTTTATTACATGAGGTCTCGATGTGGCTTGTTGCTTGTCAGATCTGTCCTTAACTTTTGGTATGGGGAATCCGATTGCCCTTGGCAGGTTAATGACCTTACCTGAGAAACAACACCTTCGGCGGCTGATACGGGACCTTCCACCTAGAAATCTTGATCGTGTTGTCGAGATTTTATGCCGTGGTAAGCAAGTAGAGCAACATTCTTGCAGTGAGGTGCATGTTGATTTAGAAAAAGAGGTAAATATAAATCCCAATAATGTGCTTAATTTTTCGAAGTGACCAGTTTCCTAAGTTCCCAATGGGTTATTGCAGGACAAAGCAACACTGTGGAGATTGTATTTCTACATTGAAACAGTTGAAAATGCTAAGAGGCTTTGCGAGGTGTAATACTAAGTGGTGACAGTTGACAAGGCCTTTCATGAGACTGGGGATATTCGTGATTTAGGTTCTAGTAAGTTCTATCATGAATCAGGTATCGTCTTTAATGCTCAGGAGCAGGCTTAACCAAACTGCACATTGTGCAGATCTTCTCGTCGAAATAAATCTGTCTCAACTCAAGATTTGGAAGGCCAATGGCTGGACATATACACAAATTACATATTCAATGGCTGTGTAGGGTGTCTTTTCCTCATCACTTATAGAATGTATACAAACTACTTTAGTTATCCAGGCATCAAGAATTGTAAATTTCCCAAGCTTTATAGCGTCTTAAGAATTTACATACCATGATTAGTTATGCACAATGTGAGACTTTGTCATCAGTTACTGCTTGTCAAGTCGAAGAGGTGTAATTGATCAGAGGCGAGTTTCACAGAGAAGCTTGACATTATAAATTTAATCATATAGACAGAAACAAGTGAAAATGCAGAAACAAATCGAGAGCATTTCTAATATTCAGAACACATCTTTTTTCTACAACAGAAATGATCCTTTCGTAAGGATAAAATAAAGTGGGCCAAAAGATGTATTGCAATATTTCAGAAGCATTGATTCTCTAAATCCAAGACATAAGGTGAATGTCTCTTCTGTAAAAAGGGGTTTTATTTAGTCCTCTTGACTTGGATAAGTCAACTCTGTGGATGATATTTTTCCACGATGCATATCTCTACATGGTGTAATTATAGCTATTTAGTGGAATAAAAGACAAAATTATCACTATCTTATTTAATGCTATAACCATTCTCTTGATATTTCTTTCTGTTTTACTCGCAAATCATGTGTTACTCTTACTATGGTTTTCGGATCTTAATTATGGTCCAGTAGGTTACTTATTCCATGAATGTACCTTTTGCTATTCTGGGTGCAGACATACCTTTTAGTGTAAAGTTATAAAAATATCTACACTTAAACTAACATTGTGAATAGTAGATCTATAATACTTTATACTTACACTCTATACTAAGGGGTGGAGCTAGTAAGTTCGGCCAAACTTAGTAATTTGGTCCAGCCCTGTATTTGTCTCAAGCAATTTATTAAATGTGTGAAAATTATTAATCTAAAAATTTCAAATCCGTTTTAAAATCTTAATACAATGTTTATCTTAAAGAAGGTCATGTCATTTAAATTTTGAACATGTATGCCTGAAGGAATACTAGATAAAAACAGGTGACAAAGAGGCCTTTTATATGAATGGAATCTTATCTTGTTTTTATGAATATTCTAAAGCCACATCACTAAGATTCCTGTCTTCTAAAAAATATCGAGCTTTTAACTTAGTCAAATACATTTATTGCTAGTGTAACGCAGTAAAATGGTAAACACGCTTTTACTCTGTGTTTCAGATCACACGTCCATAATTTCTTTTTTATTTTTTAACAGAAAATATGTAAACCTATAATTATTTGTTTTCAGTTTATATGGATTTTTGTTTTATTTATATAGTTTAACTTAATTTTTTTTGATAAGAAAAACTCATTAAAGGTGAAATAAGTTAGCATAAAATTTGTTTTAGTATCAAAGTTATAATTTGATGGTTGCATTCATTAAATTACTCAAATACAAAATACTAGTGCTGCCAGAAGCTTCTTTTTATCTTCCATTCCTTTTCTATTTACGGCAAATTTCATTTCATAAAATAAGAAAAGAAAGGGAAAAAGAAAAAAAGAGAGGATGGAGGGAATTATTAGGCAGCTGAGACAGCATTATAAGTTCACAACAGTGACAGTGTTCTTCGTGAAAATCACGCGTTCTCGGATTGGTGCAAAGGACCAAAATCCGCTGTCTGAATCACCAGCGCGTGTACTACTTGACATCTAGAATCCACGGCCACCACTACCCTCAACTTGTAGGGATTCTATAAAACATATAGCCTCTTTGCCCGAGTTTTTAAAATCAGTTTATTTTGAGAAATATTTTTTTAAAAAAATAATTTTAAAAAAGTGTTTTGATGATAAATAATTTATATTTAGTTAATTAATTTAAAAAATATTTTTAAACAGTAATTAGTATTTGACTAAGCTTTTAAAAACTGCTTCTAAGTATATTTTTCACAAAAAATACTTCTTAAAAAAATGCTTTTAGAGAAAATATACTTTTTATGTTTCTTAAAAACTGCTTCTGTTTCTCCGCAATAACTCTTTTTTTCCTTCTAAAAGTTTGACCAAATACCTCAATTTTTTTTTGTAAAAAAGTACTTTTGACAAAAAAAAAAAAACACTTTTAGCAAAAAAAAAAAAAAAAAAAGCCAAACAGACTAATAAATAAAAGCGGTCCCCTAATGTAGAAAGATTCCATTGTCCTTTTTTTGGGTAAATGATTGTAGCTCTCGTAATACTAACAGAAAAATATATATATATTTTTTATATTTTATATATATATACAAATTTTATACATTTTTTCGACATCAAATATAAATAGTTTCTGGCGCTGGTTAGAAGTGATAATACCTCTTTTTTTATCTTCTTTTTGTTCCGCTCTTTCAAGCATTGAACCAAATCAATTTGATAAACTGATTTATTTTTCAGTTTGGTATTATATGATATTAATTGCAAAATCCGCTAAATGATTTTACTTGGCATAAAATAAAAATTACACAATAGATACTCATATACGAAACACCCAATTATTTTCCTAATGTTAGGAACAACACTCACTCATACGAAAGATATTTTTAAAAAAACATACCCATGCCTTTTTTTTTTTTGTGTTATTTGTACATCATGCCCTTTTACAATTTTGAATTTAAGAAAATGACCTTTTTAGATCTCTTATATATAAAAGATAGATCTCTTACGTGTAAAAATAAATCTCCCATGTGTAAAAAAAGAGTAGGTTCGTAAAAGATAAAAATAAATTTGAAAAGAGCTAAAAAATTAATTGACCCATGCCTTGTGGTAATTCGTATACCCCTAATAAAAAAGAACTAAAAATATATGATTTTTGACATATCAACACAGTTTAATACTCAGTATGTTATAGTATAGTCAGAGGCGGACCCAAGATTTTATCTTGATTTTAGGTTTGAAAGTTTAGAATAATGACTTCAAATGCTAATAATTGGATTCTAAACTTATTTAATGAATATTCTAATATAAATACACTGTTTGATCAGCTATTGTGTTCGATCGAATTTATAGTCGGGCTTCTAGCTCCGTCCTGAGTATAGTAGTTGTTATTTTTATCAAATTACAACAAGTAATACTTAATGTATAAATTTATAAATGGCTTAATTAAGGACCTTTATTATATAAATATTTTATTTACATGGTAAGTATTAAAGATCATAAAAAGGAGGCAATCTCTTAGTGATGAAAATAGATAAAGGTCAACAAGATTTTTCTTCATGTCCAATAGTAACCAAACGACTAATCGGGCTGGCTGTACATGATTTACACCGCTACTTTCTCTTCCCGAAAAGTGCCACTAACAGTAACTAACCAACAGTGAGCTTAAAACGGCGTTCAACGCCGTCATCACTTTCCATATAGTATTATATTACCAACAGTCCTCTCAATTTCAGGGTATTACTTTGTACCTCAACTAAATAAAGTGAATCTTGGACACTCCTTTTATGGGCACTGAACAGTCTCTTAATTCTTTACTTGGTATGTCAGAAATGGATCTGCTACTTGGTCTTTAAGTTTAACCAGTGTTTGAGTAGCAGAAATCTTGGAAGGGGGTATTTTTTGGTTTTTGCAAATTTAAAATGAAGCAAAAAAAGGAGCTACTTCATAGACCCAAGTTGTTGAAATATGCTATATTTGGGATGATTGTGTTCTTGGGTTTGATTTGTCTGTACAATTGTTCTTCTATTGCTCCTGGTCTTCCTAGAGCGCGTGACCCTTTCGCTTTTAAAGATGGTTCTGATCCAGTCACTGGGATTTCACACTATAGGCGCGTGGACATGGATTTTGATGATCAAGAACTGTTTCTTGAAGTTCCAAAAAGTATTCCTGTATGCATGTAATTCTGGATTTTTGCTAATTGTTTTTTTTTCTTTTTGGGTTGTTGTAAGTTTGCGTCTTTACTGTGGTTTTGCTTATTGTTTGATTCTCTTCTTCCTGTGAACTGTCATTTTAGGTTTGTGATACAAGGTATTCAGAGTTGATACCTTGCCTTGACAGAAATTTGACATATCAATTGAGATTGAGGCTTAATTTGACTGTTATGGAGCATTATGAGAGGCATTGTCCCCCTCCTCAACGTCGTTACAACTGTCTTATCCCCCCTCCAGCTGGTTACAAGGTCAGTAATTGATTGCTTTTCACTAGTTAGCTGAGGTTCTTTTGTTAAGGGAAATGTACAAAATCATGATCCTGAATTGGTTTACTACTTCTCCTCATGGGCATTACTGAGGCTGCTTTTAGATATTGCTATTGTTTGTGTTTAGTTTTGATGCGAACGAAGTCCTTGTTAGATTTCCAGATCCCAATTAGATGGCCAGCTAGTAGAGACCAAGTGTGGAAAGCAAACATACCACATACACATCTTGCACAGGAAAAGTCGGATCAAAATTGGATGGTTGTCGATGGAGACAAAATAAAATTCCCTGGTGGAGGAACACATTTCCATTATGGAGCGGACAAATACATTGCAGCAATTGCAGGGGTAATTAAGCTCGACTCTTTACTTATGTTGCGGGATGATTCATTTATAGTTGCATAACAATTCAATGGTTTTGTATGTACTTGTGTAGATGCTCAAATTTCCTGGTGAAAAACTTAGCAATGGTGGAAACATAAGAAATGTTCTTGACGTTGGCTGTGGTGTTGCGAGCTTTGGAGCATATCTTCTTTCCCATGATATTATAGCTATGTCGCTTGCTCCTAATGATGTGCACGAGAATCAAATACAGTTTGCATTAGAAAGGGGAATCCCATCTGCACTAGGAGTCTTGGGCACCAAAAGACTACCTTATCCAAGCAGATCATTTGAGTTGGCACATTGTTCACGTTGTAGAATCGATTGGCTCCAAAGAGACGGCATTCTTCTGTTGGAACTTGACAGATTGCTCAGACCAGGTGGTTACTTTGTGTACTCTTCACCTGAAGCTTATGCGCATGATGCTGAAAATCGAAGAATTTGGAATGCTATGTATGATCTACTTAGAAGAATGTGTTGGAGAGTTGTTTCAAGGAGAGACCAAACTGTGATATGGGCTAAACCTCTGAGTAACAGCTGTTATATGAAGAGAACTCCGGGGACCCAACCTCCCCTGTGCGTGTCTGGTGATGAACCCGATGAAGCTTGGAACGTACCAATGAAGGCTTGCATCACTCCTTACTCACCAAGTGAGTATGCAACTGCTAATGGTTCATATTCTTTCAATCCACGTCTTGAATGGCTGGTCATATGTATCCTTCTGATAAGCTTTTCTGCTTATCCTGTGCGTCAAAACCTGTTTTCCTCTGTGCATAATGTGTGACTATCTTAGAAGTGAGAACTCATATAGAACTGTCATTCTTAGTAACCGTGTCATTCTAATTCATCTACTTCCTGCGAGGAGATTAAGCTTACTTATAATCTTGTTTAATCTGATAATCTTTCTATTATATGTTAATGAAGAGGTGCATAAGGAAAAAGGGACTGGACTATTACCTTGGCCAAAGAGGCTTACGGCTCCGCCACCTCGCTTGGAGGAAATTGGTGTCACTTTGGAGGAATTCCATAAAGACACTGTAAGTTTGTAAAATCAGAGGGAACAGAATTTCTGTTGGATTTCATTAAATGGTTTCTGTTTCTTGTTCAATTTTTCTGTTAGCTAATTAATATATGTATATACTTTTCCAGAGCGTATGGCATGACAGAGTGATTGACTATTGGAAGCAGATGAAGTCTGTCATCCAAAAGAATTCATTTAGGAATGTCATGGACATGAACTCAAACCTTGGTGGGTTTGCAGCTGCACTAAAGGATAAGGACATATGGGTGATGAACGTTGCTCCTGTTAACATGTCATCAAGAATGAAAATAATATATGATCGAGGCTTGATTGGAACAGTTCATGACTGGTGCGCCACTTTCCACTCTTTGGGACATTGTTCTCTTTGCACCCCTTTTCCCTGTTCCCATGGACAAGCATAATTACTGCTAACTGCCTACTATACGCTCTTTGAAATCCAGATTTCTTTCTGATTTTTTGCACATCATTCATTGGAAATTGGCAGATTACCAGTGACTTGTGTACTTTTTTTTTTTCTTTATAAATTTACAGAAGAGGAGCTTGAACTTTATAAAATTCCTAAATTTGTGGATAAAAAAAAATTGAAAATAAAAATTATGAAGAAGCTGTGAATGCAATATGCTAATCCCTCTTTGTTCTTCTCAAGTTTATACCCATTCCCCAGTTAAGACTTGGTGTTCTTCTTTATAGATTATCTTTACTCGTATCTCTTTTTCCGCCATCTAGAAAGTCTCAGTATATTTGTTATTGACTTTAAACTTCCAGTGTGAAACAGAAATGTTAAACAGAAAAGTAATAACGTAAACTTATATAAGTTGGACCTATAGGAGCTTTGGAACAGATGGAAATGGAAATCGGGAAAGAGTTCAACATTTTACTTATCTTTTGCTTTTTGACTTTGATGAAATGACTATGGCAGGAAGCCTCAGGCTTTAAGCTATATCTGAAGGATTAGCTATAGGTATGCTCCACTATGAGAATGTATAAAATGTGATACACCTGCTTGCTATCTATATTGCCACGTTCCACAATGTTGATTAGCCTTGATTATATTTCCTATTACCAGCAGCCAATTAACTGAAGCCTTTGGTAGATATTCCAAGATTAGTATGTCTTTCCTTTTTAAAGCCTAAAAAGTGATGTCTTCCTTTTTGTTTCCATATGAAGCAAAACAGAAGCACAATTAGCTTAATACCTATGAACTAATAACTAACAGCAAGAAGGCCTTGTCTAAACAGTGCTTTCCAAGAAAAGGAGACTATTCACAACTACCATGAGAATTTGGTTGCAGTAATAAATAGTTTTGTGACTTATATCACGATGTTTTTGTCATGAATAATGAATTTGTTCATTCTTTTATGTAAGTGTACAACTCTTCTGCCTAAATTTCCATGACCTTCCAAGTGCAGTGAAATATTAATTGTGTTGCATGCCACATTGTGAAAATATTGATTGGATTTAGTCTGAGAGGTACTAGTTTAAGGAAAATGTTTCATATCAATATCTGAATAACACAAGACTAACATTTTGTGCTTAACATCTATGAAAGAGGTAAAGATCACATATAGACATCTATGAAAAGGTCAATCTTTTGAAATAACTCAATTTAGAAAATAGGTCACGCCTATGGTATGGACAGCCAGGAGGAAGCAGATAGAAGCATTTTTGTCGTAGTCTCGCAATATATTCCTTCTAACTTGTACGTTCAATTTGCTGATGACTTACTATCATATATAATTAGGTGTGAGTCATTTTCAACGTATCCACGTACGTATGACCTACTTCATGCCTGGATGATCCTCTCGGAGACGGAAGATCGAGGCTGCAGCATTGAGGATCTGCTTATTGAGATGGACCGCATGCTACGGCCAGAAGGAGTAATCATTATAAGGGACAAGCCTCATATAATAAACTCTGTAAGAAAATTGTTGATTGCACTAAAATGGGATGGATGGTCATCAGAGGTAGAACCGCGAACGGATGCTCTCTCCTTGAATGAAGAAAAAGTTTTAATCGCAAGAAAGAAACTTTGGAAGGAGAAATTTACAATTTAATGATACTTTTTTGGTATGTATGTTTTCTTCACGAATGGACTTGTGATTCAATTGTCCTCATTTCGATCTTTGTTCAAATTGTAGCAGCG
The DNA here is from genome assembly GCA_005239505.1 of Nicotiana paniculata. Lineage (NCBI taxonomy): Eukaryota > Viridiplantae > Streptophyta > Magnoliopsida > Solanales > Solanaceae > Nicotiana > Nicotiana paniculata. The sequence goes on from ML315531.1 coordinate 24,465, forward strand.
AGTCGTTGCCAGGATCTGGCCAGAGGCATCCTGATGGCCAATGTATTGGGACTATCTTTCAATAGTTTTAACTGATCTTTGGTTTGGCAAATTCTGTGTGTTTCAGGAACGAAAGCTGGATTCCGGATCTCTGTTTGATCACAAAAGATCAGTGTACTATCTGCAAAAGTGCAAACTTCTGATATACATCTGCAAAGGAGGGAAGGGTTGGAGTTATGTTCTTTACAGCCATATTTTGTACTCCGTCTGTTCTAGTTTATGTGAACCTATTTCCTTTTAGGTCCATACCAAAAGGAATGACCCCTTTCTAAATTTGATAACAATTTAGCTTAAACTTACTATTTTACCCTGCTTTTATAACCACACAGATACTCTGAGTCCCTTTTTGACTTGCTTAGGATCACAAATTACAAAAGTCTTTATTTTTTCTTAAACTCCGTGCCCAGTCAAACATACATAAATTGGAACGGAGGGAATAGTTAATTTGGTCCATAAAAACCTTAAAAAAATCTATACATTCCCTTGAAATTGAAAACTGGGTTGTTACATTTTTGAATTGTTGATATGAAGGTTTCATTCTTGTTTTTATGTCTAAATGAAAATCATTTCCAATTGCATTTGCCCTCTGTTATAATTCATGCAGTCCAAAAAGTTTGTTCTAGTTACAAGTATCATTTTTGCTATTTCTAATCTGGATGGTCTATCTACTTTACTTTTATCTTTTTTGGGATATCTAAATGTGAGTATCTGAAGTAATGTTCCTTTATTTGCATTGTAATCTATTTACAAATATATTAGATGCTTCACAGAAACACTTTAATTGAACTCCAAGTTTCAATTTACTTTTCCACCTCCAAGTTTACACAGAAGAAAACAGTTATGACATTATTGCTAATTAGGAATAATTTTTTTCTTAACTAGGGTAGTATAAAGTACATTCTGGAAAAAGAAGTATATTTATTACATTTTTATATAGTTTTTGTAAATATTTAGTTTCAAATTAAAAATAAGAAACCGACACACTAATGTGCATTCGGTAATCATAGTCATCCATCATAATTGTCAAAGCACCCTTCACTTTATATTTTCTTTATAATCGAGAATCCCTGAAAATTTGTGGTGAAGGATGCAAAACTGGATAATGGGTTTGTTCCTCTAATTTTTTTCACTTAAATACTAATTTTTTAATTATCTTTGGCAAAATCACGTTGCCAGGAAGATTACGCATAACAACTTGTTTGGATGGTTGTTATGTCTCACTTATATCGTATGTATTGTATTGTATTGTTTTGATATATATAATGTTTGGATAGATTGTATTATTTGTCATCGTTTCATGATGTCTGTCATGGGCGACTTTCCAGCCATGCCCCATGACCCCTTGGACGTGCCCCGTGGCGTCCTGGCAAGCCTCCCAACGCCTAGCGCCACTGACAGCTCCGTGATCTTGGCTGCGCCAAGTGACAAGCGCGCATGTGCCTCTGTCGCCCCACCGATATCCCTCGCTAGTGCCCAGCCGCAAACAGTTGCCAACAGCGCCGCACGAGCAGATCGGGATGCCAAAGACAAAGTTGCTGACAACGGGCATGTTTCTACCTTGTAGGAAACTAAGTCCTTTTCATTGTAAATATAGAGTAATTTTATTCCATGTAATTTCATTATGTTCCTCTAGCTTAGTTAGGTCAAGTCTTGTAGCTTTGGTTTATTTTTTTTTTAAGCATTATTAGGGGGGATCAAGCAATCAAAACTTTCTAGCAAGCAATTCTCTGTACTGGTGTCTCTCCCCCTCGACACCGCGTTGCCTTCTTTTGTAATAGCTTTCATTTATGCAGTCAAACTTTCTTTCAATTCTCTTTAATTCTCTTTACTGTTCTCTCAATTGTTCTCCCGATATGTTTTTCCGTACGGCACTGACAATCTCGTCTAGCGTATGGAGGGGACTTCAGTTGGCGGACAACAGCTGCACTGACATCAATTGCTTAGCCTTACGTCGCCCTTTCAAGGAATCTAAGGAAAGCGCCGTGTAACATGTCGCACTATAATATGAAGAATAAACTTGCAATATTACAAAGAAAAAGTAAGGTACGAGATATGATTATTATAGAAATGGCAAGTTGAGAGGAAAAAAATAAGGCAACGACGCGACCACACCAAATTCGTCGTTACATTTGGCACTTTTTATGCTACATAACGATGAATTTAACGATACGGTCACAATAAAATTAAGTAACAATCAAAACAAATATTGTATTTAAAGTAACAACACGATACGATACAATACAATACAATAAATAAAATTCTCGTAAAAATAATGAGATGTGTCATGTTTATTAGTTTGGAAACATAATCTAAATTATTCTAGTACAGAGTATGTAGATGCTAAATAATAAATAGTTGTCCAAAATAAGCCGTGCAAATATAAAACAATACATGCAAGTGATAAATAAGTGACCAAAACAATTGCGATTTTCCCGCTCATTCAGTTTGCTTCTTCCTCAATTGCAATTGCCACTCATCAACAGAGCTTCAATGAATACTAATATCACCGATCGTTAAGAGGGAGGTACGTAAATTTCCATCTTCAGATGATTTCAGATTCCTTCAATTTGACAACAACTAGAGTTTATGCATCTGTACGTTGTGTTTCATTGTCACCTATGCCATAATTTTTACCCGTGAGATTAGAAATTCTTCAGGATATCGTTTTTAGACCGTGTAACAATCTCTATGCAGGCTTCATAATTTGAAGCGAAACAATGAAGATTCAACCTTCTTTCTTTTCTGGACTTGAGAAAGATCATATAGATTGAGTACTTTGAAATTGGAATAGTTGATTGATTGATTAATTGAATTTCAATAGGATTACAAACTCAGAGATCAATTCCGTTCAGTTTTTCCATGACAAGTGCCACTTGCATGTCCCAGTTAATTAATGGACCTCTATTCATGTAGGATAGCCCGATGGATTCTCAAATGGCCTCTGCTTTGAAGAGTAGTGTCGAAAATCACTTTTCGCTTCAATCAAATGCTGCCCTGGACACTGCACAAGTGCCGTTGAAGGTACCTTTCGTTATTGGTAAGGCTCAACCCTCTCGCCAGAGGCAGATTCAGGATTTAAATTTGAGGGATTCAACCTTTATGGTTCTTACATTGAATAGATTGAAGTATGGTTTCAGCACTAATACTTATTGACATTTAAGTAATTTTTCACATGTATACCTATGCACCATCAGAAAAATTCATCAAGTGTATGGTGCATCTGGCTCTGACCCTCGTGTCTACTATCTTGGACTTGGAACTAAACACACACGCACAATTGCATTTTCTTTTCACGTAGGAATGCGTTGATTGGATAGGACTACTCTATATTAAGTGCTATGAAGGAATTGAAAGGGCCAAAGGAGAAACAAGAATTTTGTTTTTGTTCATGTAGTTTAGTAACATGAATGGATGAGAATTAAAAGATGGGAGAGCTTGGCTTCTCCTTCCTTGCTATTAAATCTGCAAATAAGCTTATGTCCATAACTCAAATAGAATGGATATAGAGAATTCATGTACCCGAGCACCACTAGTTTGGGACTGATGTATAATTGATCGATTGATATCGCTTAAAATAAGCTGATATTTACCCTTGTATACCTGAGAACCTTTTATACCCAATTACTAGTATTTAATTTGTACCCATGCATATCTTATGATCTTTTAAAATGATTAAAATTGTGAAGGTGTTGCTGGAGGGACTGCATCTGGCAAAACAACTGTTTGCAATATGATTATGTCACAGCTTCAGAATCAACGCGTCGTACTAATCAATCAAGTAATGTCTTGCTCACTTCTTTTTCTGCTACTACTGTTTGGTATTCATAAGCACTCTCACTTTGTAATCTGAGAATTACCTCTTGATGTCCCATAAGATCATATTTATATGTCTTTCAACTGTAAACAATTGGTATTCTGGAAAGTTTTCATTCTTTTGTTATATGTAACTTTTCATCATCCTCTAACGCTTGATCAACCTAATTTCAACACTCAGGAAGCATTTTATCATCCATTAATTGCAGAGCAGTTAGAGAAAGTTCACGACTACAACTTTGATCATCCTGGTAAGGAATTGATGTTTGTGGTTTCAAACTAGATTGTAAATATTGCTCGAATAAGTTCTCTATCTGTCACTTGCCCGTTTACACATGCATTCTTTTTCAGATGCCTTTAACACTGAGCTTCTGCTATCATGTATGGAAAAATTAAAACATGGACAAGCAATTAGCATCCCCAATTATGATTTCAAGAGCCATAGAAGCATTGAAGCAGCCCGCATGGTAATAAATTTTATCTTCTTGGCCACTGGTTTGAGTTGTATAGTTATTATTAAGCAGTTTGACATTACTGCAAAGCTTCTAATCATGAATCAAGTACCAGTCAGATTATAGAACTGCTATCTGATGGCTGTGAGTTTGTACGTCTTAGCAATAAGTTACCTCCTGATTACATGGCTTGCAGTATATATACTGTTTGATGCTGCTGTTTCTAAATGATGGGATCTGTATAACACATAGGAAAACCATACTTTGAGTCGAATAAAAAAGATGGAAAATCCATAACAATGCAACAGTTCACAGTTCAATCATGATTGCTGAAGCAGCTGGAGTCAGTTAGATGTATCAGCATACAGTATTTTCAATTATTCTAGGCTTTTGTATTTTGCTTTTACAGCTTTGCTTTAAAGTTTCAAACTTCAAACGCAGATGATTCTCTTAACACATTTCGTAATCAAATGCAGGTCAATCCCTCAGATGTCATCATTTTAGATGGAATTCTTATTCTTCATGATCCTCGTGTACGTGAAATCATGAACATGAAGGTCTTTGTTGATTCAGGTTCTTCTCTATTGACCCTTAACACCCCTCGCTTATCCCCAAACAGGAAAGAGCAACGTGACAGCTGCTTACTTGATATTTTGTGGTTCACTCTTTACCCTAACTCTTGCTTTTGAAATTGGAAATCAAATTCTCTGATTTGAAATCCCTTTAGGACATATTTTCAATCTTCCATATTGCTACCTAAACTGTTAATAAATTTATGAACGCAGACTCTGATGTGCGGCTGGCCAGGAGGATACGACGAGATACTGTTGAGAGGAACAGAAACATCCAATACGTGCTAGACCAAGTTAGCATTTTATTTTTGCACTTAATGCTCCTTTATGGATTTTGTGTTGCTCCTAAATTGTATGGCAGGTTACCACGTTAGCAGTTCTTTTTCACTTGAGACTCCTTTTTGGTTTAGTAATCTTGAAAATAAGACAGTTTATCTGCTACAATAGGTTAAAATCCGCTAAGAGTGTAAATATTCTTTACAATATCAGTAAAAATCATGAGAAATTAATGTACATCGTAATGGAAGTTAGCCGTGCTTCAGTAGTAGTTTCTCATGCACCGAGTCACACAGGTCAAAGGTTAAGGAATGTTGTATAATGAGGTTATTTTGGACTTATTTACACTGGCAATCTGCTATATGGTCCTGTAATTTACATATGTTACCAAATTGGATGTCAATAGGGTCTGTTCACCTAGTTAAACTATTTATTGTATGTGCCATATAAACAGAATACTGCTATGCGTTTACCAATTCGACATTAGGTTGCAGTGACCTTTTTGATGACTCACCATACATTGGGTTCTCTATCTCTTGATTCATTAGTAATCTAATCTTTGATTTGTTTGGAAAGTTTAAATTTTTCAAGCTGTCTGTGCTATCTGACATGCAGTATGCAAAATATGTTAAACCTGGTTTTGAGGACTTCATTCATCCAACAAAGAAATATGCTGATGTAATAATTCCACGAGGGGCGGATAATGATGTTGCAATCGACTTAATAGTTCAACATATTCGTACAAAGCTTGGACAGCACCACCTTTGCAAAATATATTCAAATGTATTTGTTATACATTCTACATTTCAGGTGTGTATCTCTTCAGATTTTCTTCTTGATCCTATTTCAGTTCAAGTACGTGTATGGTAAATTGCTTGACCCGTGCTTCAACATTCTTGAAGACCTAAGGTGAACAAGTTCCTTAATATTTGCCCTTTTGCTAGATGCGTGGGATGCACACGCTTGTACGAAATGCAAAAACAACCAAGCATGACTTTGTTTTTTATGCTGACCGCCTTATACGACTGGTATGATCGTTTTATCTTGTGTCCATGAATTCTCTTTCAACCATGTCGTGAAAAACGTTCTTTTTACTCATGTTTGAGGTTGTGGAGCATGGTCTTGGTCATCTTCCCTTTACTGAGAAGCAGATAACCACTCCTACAGGTAGGTCACTTTGCTATTATCATTTGCTTCCACTTAACAGAAAGTTAGTCCATCAAGACTAGGGAGGTGGGAGATGTTCTCATACATGAGTGTAAATTTCACTGATATTTAAAAAATATTTACACAATCGAATATCGTCCACACTAAATATGGTGCACATATATGGAATTGAATTTAAGTTATATTAAACAGTGTAAATAGCCGGATACAGCAGGTTATGATTTTATTTTCCAGGTTATCATATTAGGCTTGCTATAAAGAGTTACATGTTGTTATAGATGAAAAACTCTATGCACTATCGGTGTACAGAACTTAAACTCATCAGAATCTGCTGAAAAAATTGTCTTTCCCTCTTTTGCAGGATCTGTTTACAGTGGCGTCGTTTTCTGTAAAAGCTTGTGTGGAGTGTCGATCATTAGAAGGTATTCATTATTTCTATTATAGTATGGGTAGAATTTCCAGCATACAATTAAGAATTCTGTTTCATGTTAGACACCAGTTCTCAAGAGTGTAGCCTGTCATTCAAGTACATCTTCCATTGTAGCAGTAATAAACATCAGTAATTGAAACTGAAAGTTGACATGGTTACCATGGATCAGTGGAGAAAGCATGGAAAATGCATTGAGGGCTTGCTGCAAGGGGATCAAAATCGGCAAAATTTTAATCCACAGGGAGGGTAAAAGTGGCAGGCAGGTCAGTCAACCGAATTCAAGTTTAATTGCATTTTCTCATTCCCCTGTCCTCGTTATTCTCAAAATCCCCAGAACAAGAGAAAATGTTCCTGTAAAAAAGTTGATCTGCAAAAAGAATTCCGCCAATATCATTCTAGGGAAAACAATAAAGCCAAAAATCTGACTGCATTATGCATCATCAAATATCTGCACATTCACCAAGGGCAATAAAGAGATGCAGTCAAATAATAAAATGTAGAGTAATCTATACGTTTAAGAGCGGTGGAGAAGAGTAAATTGTTGCATCAGGTTTCTGTATCATGTGTTATCTGTTTTCTGCTCTCATAACATGGCTTTATAAGTCAAACAAGTATGCCTATTCGCTGTAGACATGTCTCCAAATTAAGACATTGTATCTATTAGTACTATAATGTAAATATCTCGAATTTTAAGCAAACAAAAAGTTAGTTTTGTCATTAACTGCGCAACCTTTTGTCTGGATTTGAAGACTGAAGTCGAGTTCTAAATAAACCTCAAAGCTTTCAAGCATGATAGCAAGGTTATTTTCTTTAAAAGAAGTCATCATCTTTTAAATGAAGTAATTGCTAAGTACCGTTATAATTTGAATTCTATTTTGTCCAGAAAACAAGGCACGCCTTTATAAAGTGGTTGAAAAAGTTGTTTCCAATCCATACGGACAATTTCTCCTCATTCACACTTGTACTTTGACTTGCACTTTTAAAATCTTCAACAACAAAGAGCTTAATATATAGCAGGACATATAGAAAAATGCAGTTTCTTACCGAACCCAGCAACATTACAGTTGATCTACGAGAAGCTACCGAAAGATATTGCAAGTCGCCATGTTTTGCTGCTTGATCCAGTACTAGCTACAGGTTGGAAATGCTTTGCTTTCCGTCAATCAACAAAATTCCTGAATAACTTTGTCTACTAACCAATGAATTGTTAATTACTGTCCAGGTAATTCTGCAGTGAAAGCTATTTCTGTGCTTCTTAGCAAAGGTGTACCAGAGTCTAACATCATTTTCTTAAACCTGATATCAGTGAGTAATCGTATTCAACAATTGCAAAAGTCAAAACCCATAGTATTTTGTTTCAGATAGTTTACCATTGTACTTCTCCCAGTCCTTCTGTCTTTTATGATTTTTGAACACCCCTTAAGAAAGACGTTTAGTAGCATTAATCATAAGAGTATTTGTTCCAAACTACCCTTTTGCCTCGCTTTAAATGTCTAACTTAATTAATACTCCATTAATTATAACAGCAATATGACTTCTTTGTTTTTCTAAAACGGAAGTAGTTTGACACAAATTTAGTTGCCAAAATGACGAGTATTTGGACCAGAGGGACTATTTTGTGTCAGATAGTTTTGAATATACTATTACTTAATTAATTATGCAGGCCCCCGAGGGATTACATGCTGTATGCAACAAATTCCCAAGATTGAAGATTGTAACATCAGAGATTGACACAACTCTTAACAAGGACCTCCACGTGATTCCTGGTATGGGTGAATTTGGAGACCGTTATTTTGGTACTGGTAGTCGAGTTACTCCTCCATAGATTCAGCCATGTAAGTTCTGTCCCTCTTTTATTCAGGGATGGATTTCTACTCATAATCGAAATGTGGGTTAGTCTTAATTGACAGTTTAGAAAGATATCGCGCTTTGCCCCCTTTTCTTTTAATTAGAAAGAGCAAGATTTTACTTATTCGAGGGATGAAAGACAAATAAAGGATCATGAGATTGTATGATAAGAGAGATATCCGCGAGGCATGACCATAGAGTTGTAATTAGAATTTTTTGCATTTCGCAATACTATTGTTGCACCTGCTTTGAGAATGTGAATATACCTTCTGTAAGATCTCTTTTTATGTTTGATTTTAACAGCATAGTTCTCTTTTTAAAGATCTCTTTTTCCTCTTCGTTCCTGCTATCCCTCAAGTTTAAAGCAACCATCCCCCAGTAATAACCTTCAGAAAAGATGAACTTTATTCTTTCTCCTTTTTATGTTTGACCTGCCCTTGCTTCTTTATTTACAAGAGGCAACACAGTTATTTTGCAAGTCTTTACCTCAACGCTTCAGTGTATATACCTCCTAGCAAGGGAGGAAAAGAATGACCAAATGATTCCACCACTACATACTTCTTGTGAGAAAACAGTAGTAACCTACAAATGACCAATTAAACACACTGGGAAATGGGAATAGACAGAAAAGTACGAAGTTGATCTCGCTTATATTTTCAATGGATCGGACTATTCAAGTTGCATATATAGATACATAAATCCTCAAGAAATTCTTTTACAGGAAACAAATGATGCTTTGTATTAGTAGTGTGTGTGCACTACAAAATGAAAGAATATAACTGGTCCAAAATTGGAGAACCTGCCACCATTTTCACTTTGAAGCCAGAGTTTGAAGATCAATATCATTTAAAAACAAAGGCATGACCTTAATTGGCTCACAAACAAAACCAGCTTCTTGGCATGCATCCTTAAGTTGCTTCACTTGTGAAGGCCCATCTGGACAGAATACAACCACAGCCCCACCGCTTCCTGTGAACTTTGATGCAGCACCTATCCTTCGAGCCACCTCAACCATCTCTACATTCACAGCTCCAAGGGCATCGTCATCAAACATCCGCCTACATGATTCATATATTAAATTTCAGCAATTCGTTTGAGTATACCAGCTCTATCTTTGACAATAGAAAACAACATTTAATTACAGTGAGCTTTGCAACAGAAGATGCAGAAAAGGCATCAATCAATCAACTACGTCTCAAGGCACATTAGGAGTTCTCTAAAAAAGGAGGTTCTTAAATGTTGCACTTATTCCTATGCAGGTTAATGTAAGTGTAACAATGACTAAGCCTCGATCTCACCTAGTTGGTTAACTAATAAAAAACTTCCAATCGCTCATAGAAAGTTACCATATGTTTTACCTTCTTAGATCAAAATTATGATTCATGAGGGTTGCTAGCTTAGCATAGTCCTTCTCAAGTAGCGCTTTTTGTCCTTCTACAGCTATGTTTGCAACCTCTTCCATGGTTGAAATAATGAACTCATCACCTGCTACCATCGCTGTCGAACTGTACTATGGACCTGGATTAAAGAAATGCTTTATCAATTAATGCCCAGAAATAGTGATATTCATGTTCACCTATAAACCTATTGCAGCAATTACGCCTTCCATCATCAAAGTTGCTTAACAAATTAGTGGAAGATACAAGAGGTGACCACGATGCTGAAAATAGAGGGTCCTCTACAACCTAAACTGCCCCTCTTCAAGTTCTCGTCCTTAACCTCTTGTATCATGTCAAATATAGTTCAATAGCTTAAATTGGATGCAGAGTTAAAAGTAAACAATGACTCAAAGGTGTAAACGGTACAGACCTTTCCAGAATCGCTGGGATTCTCAGCGTAGATGAGGTAAAGAGGCGGGAGAAGAGCAATATCCATGGGTGTATATATGCCATGACCAAATTCATCCATGTGATTCTTGCTAAAATCCTGCAAAAGGTAAAAACTGATCATACAGACTATAGCAACATCAAAACCATGTTTTCATTAGTCTTCACTTATACCATGTATACGAGGCCTCCATATGTCTGTGCCACCCTATCCTGCAGACCAGCTACAATTCCAAGTTCTTTCTCTGCATTTAGGACCAGGTTTGGCCTTACCTCAACTTTGATAAGATGTCTGACTTCATAAAAGTCATTAAGGCAATTCAATGCAGCAGTTACAATAGCACTGGAACCCGAAAGCCCTGTCTGGAATGTGACAAGTTTTTTAATTATGAATCAAACTTTTTCAATAAGTGATTATCATGAATGTTTTCTCTACCATAAGTATGACCAATAGCAATGATAACAGTTGCTACATTCAAGAAATAGTCAATGAGCAAATGAAATTAATATATTTTAACACTTTATATGAGATAAAGAGATGGTGGCGACGTGGGAAGTAGGAAACAAAGAAAAGACTTAAGAAGAAGGAAAACCAAAAACTTAAGAAAAATCAAGGAGTTGTATCATGATCCTTTAAGTTCTGCACGTAAACCTTTGTCACATTAGAAATCAAGATAAGGATGCTAATTTATTAGACCATACACGATCCAAATCTACTATGTTTTTGTAGGTCCTAAGTTCAACTGATGTTATATTGTTTTGTGTGAGCCTATTCCAAGGTACTGTTTTATTCTCCTGATTATAGATAAAGGAATAAATCCACCTTACTATTATAACATGATTGCCGAAAAGATTGTCCAACTAGGTAAAAAACCTTCTATGTTAGAAGTCTTTGTAGACAAAGAGACTATACAGTATACAACTAGAAGAAATCTCACACCAAACTGAAGTTGTTTCCTCTATAGTTAACCAAATGCTGCGGAGAATCTAAAGCGAGAAAGGTGCAGAGTCAAACCAGCCTCCAAGTACTTGAAGCAGTAGGTAGGGTTGTAAGAAGAAAATCAAGTTGCTAGATATTTGGCTGGAGATTGACTCGGTTGAAGCTTCTTTGGGATTGATTAGTCAACAAGTAGCTAAAGCTCAGTTTCAAACTTTCGTCAATACTCAATTGAAGCTTGAGCACTCTCCTAGGGTTAGTTAAAAAATTGAGTTGAGCGGCCTCAACTGGATAAAGGATTTGCTAAATATAAAGAAAATACCTAGCCAATGAGCTTTTGTTGACCAGCACTAAAAACTCATTTAAGCTTAATTTAAGTTGTTAAAAAAACAGTTTACACTATGATTTGAAGCATGTTCTGGAACCAATTTCATAAACAATGATAAACTACTGAGTCTAAAATCGAGTAACCAAACATTTTAGGAAAACCTAAAACATTGAATTTGTTGCTCAGTCTTTTTTGTCATCTAAATTCATATGATGCTTCTGGCTTCAAAATAAAAAGATATATAAAAATATTTTGGAATATCTGAACATGTATGTGGTTTCTTGACAACTACTCACAAAACACCAAACATGGTACCCATCTAGGAGCAGATAAACCTTACAGGGTTAAGCTCTACCTGTCGGGGAATGTTAGTATCATAGGAGATAGTGAAATTTTCCTCACGTAGATGTTGTTATCCTTGCAAAAATTGTGATTTTTTTACAAGTAAACGCACACCTCCATAGTAACGCTCACTCTGCAACCGGTTCACCTGTGGTACAAGAAGAATGAGTACACATATATACATCAAACAGAAAGCGTGATACTTTTAACTCTTTCATGACTGCAAAAATGTCTAATGACATTGCGCTTCTGGAAACCCTTCATTGCAGATGTGCTCTCCTTTACTTCAGTGTATAACATGAATTTAAACAGACGACTGCTGGATCTTGAATTATCAGTTTTCCAGGAAAAGACACCCCATGAGCAGTAGCAGAGCCAAGATTTCATCCAAGGGGATTCCCCTACCTTTGTGAGGGTTGATGTAAGAACTAGTTGTATATGGATATCCGACTAGATAATCAATCGATCAATCAATCAAAACTCTAAGCAAGATTAATTAATTAATTCTCTATATTCATTAATTACTCTGTTTTATTCAGGCTATTACATTATGATACTAAATAATTAGTCCTTCAAATCAAATTAAAAATTCTCCAACACTCCATTTATCCCTATTGTGCTCCATCACCGCTGATCAGTCTTTTTTCTCCATTGATTCTATTCAGAATCCCACGTATTCTTGTGATTTTCTTCTGGCGAATTTCTCATGTCCAATTAATGGTATTTTTGTGATTGTGGAATGCTGCTATTTTAATGCTAGTTTTGGTTTTTGATCCGTTTTTAGTAGTACTATAAGATTGGATTGACACGAAATGGTAATGTCTCAGTCAGGAATCATGGGATTCAGCACATTCAGGTGATGCATCTCTGACGTGGCAGATCTATCATTTTATTTGTCCTAAACACATTGATAAATATAAACTTTTTAAAAATTCCATAAACAAATATTGTTAAAAATATAATTTGTGTTATAAGTAAAAACTAAAAGGAAAAATTTCTTTGCTACAAGATTGTTCTCATATTTAAATTTTATATTGTGAGGTAAACAATACTAAGTGATTTTTTGGCTTTTATTTTATGGTCCAAAATAAGTAATTTTTTTTAGAGTTCAAGAATGAATTAATTATTTTTTCCTACATTGCCCTTGGAGTAAACAATGTTGGAGTATGTGTTAGGAGTGTTTATGTGAAAAGATAATAAATGTTAATATGGTCAATTTCATTGCTAATTAATGTGAAAAGGTGAATTTCTTAATATGTGTGAAAACAATAAAAAAATCACTTATTTTGGACCGGAGGGAGTATCATATATGGCTTTTTATTCTATTTTTATATGGCTTTTTGGTATTATCTATATTCGCATTAATGTGGTGCATATGCTGTCCTGAGTCGAGAGTCTATTGGAAACAACCTCTCTATCCTCACGAGGTAGGAGTAAGGTTTGCGTACACACTATCCTCCCCAGACCCTAAGGTGTAGGATAATACTGGGTATATTGTTGTTGTTGAGGTAAACACTTTCCAGACCTTTTTGCTATTATATTACATCTTTGTTATTCATAATGAATATTTACATCAACCCATTATGGTTAAGTGAAATATTAAAATGAGAATATATATTGAATAACTATAATTTAATGATAGTCATATTTATGAAGATATTCCTGATATATTTATTGATTTTAAGTATTATATATAGGTTTTCCTGAATGGTTAAAATGTAAATTCAAAGTCCTAAAAACTGGATTCATATAGGATACCTACAAAGATTACCTTTTTTTTTGGGGGTTAGATACAAGGATTCTTGTTAACCAAGGATGACAAAAATCTCCATTTTAAGGAAATATTGTATACACTTAGAACCCTTGGATCAAATAAAGACTACGGATCCATATCAAATATTTCTAGATTAAATCACTATATTTTTTTTAAGCAAAGAAAATCACAACGTTGTGTCTGAAGTAAGTAGATTTTTCTCTTTTAAAAAAGATGTAAGGAATTATAGTTCTGTTACACAGTTTAATTAAGGAAATAATTCATATAAGTTAAATTTTAATGAGTTTTAAAGTTCTAACTATTAGAAATTTCTAAATAGTTCAAATAAGGAAAGATATAACAAGAAATTATTAGTTGGTTTCACATTTTAAAATATTAAAAAAGTAATTTAATTATAATTTGACCCAGTATGAATTTTATTTTTAAAGAATAAAAGTAAATGACTTCATACTTTTAATATAGCATATAGATTACCTTGTATCAATAAGTAAAAATTTTATTAAAGTTTTATAATTATTTTAAAAAATGCATGTTAGTTATTAATGATACACACACTAACTATTCCAAAAATGTCTATTTAAGTCAGTCATACATGTTTTCTGATGTAAGTGTTAAAATTGTTTTTGACTAATTATGTTACACTTGATGTATTTGTAGAAAATAAATTACATCAAGAAAATAAGATCAAGATAAAAATATATCGCAATAGTTGTAGTATTTGATTTCAAATAATATGAGTGTACAATCTCTGTGAATCCTATGATTCTTCTTTCCAATAGTAAATACATTTAAGGGCTTTCGAGCTTGATCTTGAATATGTAGTTGTTGCCATGAACGATGATCTTAAATTCAACTAGTATAAACTTTTATTTGAACTAGTACTCCTTGAATCTTGATTTGTTCTTCGTTCTTGAGCTTGAACTTGATTTCTTGAACTTGAACTTGAACTTTATTGCTTGAAGCTTGAAATTTGTAGAGAAATCTACGGCGTTTGATCCACGAGCTCTCTCTTGCTTCTTGTTTGTGATAACCCGACCGGTCGTTTTGAGAGTTAGAGCCCCGATCCCCTATTAACTGCGTCCCCCGTACCTATTTCTGCTATCGTGTCTTGCCGGGAGGATTCGTTTTGGATTTTGGAGCGAATTGAGACACTTAGTTTCTTAATGGAAAGCTTAAGTTAGAAAAGTCGACCAGATGTCGACTTGTATGTAACGTCCTCGGATTTGAATTTTGATGGTTCCTTAGCTCCGTTAGGTGATTTTGGACTTAGGAGCGCATCCGAAATGTGATCTGGAGGTCCGTAGTAGAATTAGGCTTGAATTGACGAAAGTAGGAATTTTGGCGATGTTGGTCGGCAGTGAAAATTTTGATATCAGGTTAGAAATGGAATTTCAGATGTTTGAGCAGGTTCGTAGTATCATTTTTGACTTGTGTGTAAAGTTTGAGGTCAATCAGACGAGATTTGATATGTTGCGACGTTGTTTGTAGAATTTAGAAATTTCTAAGTTCATTTGGCTTGAATCCGCATGAAATTGGCGCTTTGATGTTGTTTAATGTGGTTTGAAGGCTCGACTAA
Organism: Nicotiana paniculata; assembly: GCA_005239505.1. Taxonomy (NCBI): domain Eukaryota; kingdom Viridiplantae; phylum Streptophyta; class Magnoliopsida; order Solanales; family Solanaceae; genus Nicotiana; species Nicotiana paniculata. The sequence goes on from ML315531.1 coordinate 39,845, forward strand.
GTTCGTATAATATTTTAGGATTAGTTGGTATGTTTGGTTGAGGTCCCGGGAAACTCGGGTCAATTTCGGGTGTCTAACGGACCATTTTTGGACTTAGGAAAAGCATCAGATTTTCTGGTGTTGTTGCAGACAATTCCTTCATCGCGTTCGCGAGGGAGGTCTCGCGTTCTCCTAGGTCATCTGAGAGGCCAGCTGGGTTTTTTCTTCACATTCACGACGTTGTTCCCGCGTTCGCGACATTGTTCTCGTGTTCGCTAAGGTATGGAACACTAAGGCTACGCGTTCGCGATAAGGACCTCGTGTTCGCGTAGAGTCAACGGTTAGATGGGTTCCAGGCATAATAGCCTACGTGTTCGCGATGAGTGACCCACGTTCCCGTAGGGTCAGGCTAGTTAAATTTCACGTTCGCGACACTGAATCACGTTTGTGATGAGCATTTTTAGGTCTGAAGCAGCTTGTGCTTCGCTAACGCTAGGCTTTGACCGCGTTCGCGAAGAAGGAACACGTGGGCAAAATTTAAAGTTCAAAAACGAGGGTTTTGAGTTTATATCATAAAATCTAATTGGGACCTCGGTAGTAGGCAAAATTTCGAGCGATTTTTAGAGGAGGTTATTGGGTGATGATTCTTAACTCCTTTATGGTTATATCTCACTAATCTATGCTTGATTTCATCATTTAATTTCGGATTTGGGGTGAAAATTAGGGAAAATTTGAGAAAAAATCTTAGGCCAAATTTTGGGGTTCTGATCGAGATTTTGGTATCGGATTTGTGTAAATTTGGTATGGTTAGACTCGTGAGTGAATGGATGTTCATATTTTATGACTTTTACCCGATTCCGAGACATGGGCCCGAGGAGACTTTTTGAGCGATTTTCTAATTTCTTGCTTTGACTCCGTTCACTAGGTTAGTTTCTTGTAGCTATATTTATGTTATGCAATTGGTTTTTGCTAGATTTGGGCCATTCGAAGTTGGATATTCGTGGAAAGAGCATAATTTTAGATTGATTTGAGCTTTGTTTGAGGTAAGTGGCTTGCCTAACCTTGTGTGGGGGAACTCCCCTTAGGATTTGGTATTGTTTTGATATATGAACGCCGTGTACGTGAGGTGACGGGTACGTACACATGCTAATTATTGTAAAAACCCAATTTTCACTAAATAGTAACCTGTTTTTCCCTCTTATTTGAATTTATTAGTATGTATAGTATCCTATTAGACTAAGAAAATATGCCTACTTGCCTTACCTGTTTAGTTGAACTACGTGCAGCATGTTTAGTGATTTTACCTGTCTTCCTTAACTTGTACTTAGGATAAATTGTAATACTCCGTGCCATGATTATTGAATCTTGTGTTTCGCTGCATATTTACTTTGGACTACGGAACGATATTCCGGGAGATTCCTGTATGCTGTATTTACTTTGGGACTACAGAACTATATTATGGGAGATCCCCTATACTGCATATTTACTTTGGGACTACGGAACGATATTCCGGTAGATCCCGATATACTACATATTTACTTTGGGACTACAGAACGATATTCCTAGAGATCCCGCTGTACTGCATATTTACTTTGGGACTATGAAATGATATTTCGGGAGATCCAGCTGTATTTCATATTTACTTTGGGACTACGAAACAGTATTTCGGGAGAGTCCCTTGCACATTTAAGTTTGGACAATGAGACAGTATCTCGGGAGATCCCCTATTGTTTTGCTATGTACTGAGCTGTGGTATTTCTATGTTTCTTCTTGTTAGATTTCAGTTCTTGCTTACTGCGATATTTTATTTTTGCCTTGCCTTATTGTACATATATATATTCCGGTAAGGCCCTGATCTGACCTCGTCACTACTCGATCGAGGTTAGGCTTGGCACTTACTGGGTACCATTGTGGTGTACTCATGCCCTTTCCTGCACATGTTTTCATGTGCAGATCCAAATACATATTACCAGCCACATTGCTAGTGCAGTCGCTGCTACTTAATGGAGACTTTAAGGTATATCTGCCGCGCCCGCAGATCCTTGGAGTTCCCCTCTATCCTTTTGTGTTCATTTTTCCTTCTTTCTGTAGAAATGATGTATACAACAACTAAGACTTCTTAAAGCTTGTGACTTGCGGTGTTCCGGGTTTTGGGAACTATTTTATTCAATTCAGAAGTGATAAATGTATATACTGAGCGGCTTCCAGTTGTTTTTGAGATATGTGTTACCATTAGTAGTAAATGTTCATGTTTTAGTTTTATTTCCGTAAGTGTTAGGCTTACCTAGTTGTAGAGACTAGGTGCTGTCATGAAAACTCATGGAGGGGGAAAATGGGTCGTGACAAGTTGGTATCAGAGCTCTAGGTTCATAGGTATCGTAAGTCACAAGCTGGTTTATTAGAGTCTCACGGATCGATACAGAGACATCTGCACTTATCTTCGGAGGCTATGGAACTGTTAGGAACAATCATACTTTCTTTGATTTCCTTGTCGTGCGATTTATCGACATCAAATTCTAAAATTCTCTATTCTATTATTTCTCAAAGATGGTGAGGACCCGTACCGGGAGATTTGACGATCAGGCACTCGAGCCCCCTGCTAGAGCTTCTAGAGGCTGGGGCCGGGGTAGAGGGCGACCACGCGGTGCAGCCAGAGCACCTGCGCAAGCTGCGGTAGAGGAGCCCCCAGCAGCTGCAGGTGAAGGGAAGGCACCAGAGGCTCCTATTGCTGCACCAGCCCTCTAGGAGACTCTAGCCCGGTTCATGAGCATGTTAAGAACTTTAGCTTAGGATGGAGTGATCCCACTAGCTCCGCCACATCTCAGACCAGGGGAGGGGCACAGACTCCCGTGGCGCGTACTCCTAAACTGAGGGTCCAGGTTGATCAGGCCCAGAGTTTATTCCTATACCACCAGTGATTCCAGTTCAACATGAGACCAGGGTAGATGCTGAGGCAGAGCAACTTAGACTTGAGAGGTACAAGAAGTACCAACCACCTACTTTCAACGGATTAGCTTCAAAGGATGCTCAGGGTTTTCTAGAGGAGTGTCATCGTATTCTCCGTACTATGGGCATAACGGAGACGAGTGGGATTTCTTTCACCGCTTTCCATCTTAGAGGAGAAGCCTATCAGTGGTGGCGTGCCTATGAGCTGAGTAGTTCGGACGAGGCAGCCTCACTCACTTGGACTCAATTATCAAATATATTTTGCGTGAGTATGTCCCTCAGAGCCTCATGGATGCTTGGCACGCGGAGTTTGAGCAGCCGCGCCAAGGTTCTATGACTGTGTCGGAGTATACAGTCCGTTTCGGTGAGTTGGATCGACATGCACCGGCTTTGGGTTCCACAGTTTAAGAGAGGGTTCGTCGCTTCATTGAGGGACTCCACCCCAGTATCGGGACCAGTATGGCTAGGGAGTTGGAGATGGATATCTCTTATCAGCAGGTCGTGAGTATTGCCAGGAGAGTGGAGGGCATGATTGCCCGGGACAGAGAGGATAGAGAGAGGCTAAGAGGTCTCGAGAGACTGGTTATTATTCGGGATCTCATGCCTCAACAGCTCGCCATGGTAGGGATTATGTGTGTCACCTTGTTGATTCAGCCCTTCCAGCTGCCAGCGGTGTTCCAGCTCCTTCCATGCCCCAGGAGCCCTATTATGCACCACCAGTAGCCAGTGTGCCTCCAGCTCGGGGTGCTATTAGCTCCCAGTCCCGCAGGCCAGGCCCGAGTCAGTCACAACAGCCACATCCTCCGAGGGGTTGTTTTGAGTGTGGTGACACTTGCCATTTGGTGAGAGATTTCCCAGACTTAGGGGGTGCACCTCCACAGACTTCTCAGCCACCACGTTCTCCACCGGGTCCTCCGGCCATGCTTCTAGCACCAGCTACCGCGCCACCTGCTTAGCCAACTCGAGGTGGAGGTCGGGGAGGCCGAGGTCGCCTTATAGGGGAGGCCAGACCAGGTATTATGCTCTTCCAGCTTATTCAGAGGCAGTTTCTTACAACTTTATCATTACAGGTATTGTCCCATTCTGTCATAGAGATGCGTCAGTTTTATTTGACCCAGGTTCTACGTATTCATATGTGTCCTCTTATTTTGCTCCACATTTGGGGGTATCTTGGGATTCTTTGAGTTCCCCTGTTTATGTATCTACTCATGTAGGAGATTCTCTTATTGTGGACCGCGTATATTGGTCGTGTTTGATTGCTCTTAGTGGTTTTGAGACTAGAGCCGATTTATTATGACTCAACATGATATATTTTGATGTTATCTTGGGCATAGACTGATTGTCGCCCCACTATGCTATTCTTGATTGTCACGCTAAGACCAAGGCGCTGGCTATGTCAGGCTTATCGCGATTAGAGTGGAGGGGTACCTTAGAGTATACTCCCCGCAGGGTTTTTCATTTCTTAAGGCTCAGCGAATGGTTGAGAAGGGGTGTGATGCGTATTTGGACTATGTGAAAGATGTCAGTGTTGATACCCCTACAGTTGAGTTAGTTCCAATAGTGAGGGACTTCCCTGATGTGTTTCCAGCTGATATTCCGGGCATGCCACCCGACATAGATATTGATTTTGGCATTGATTTGTTGTTGGGCACTCAGCCCATCTCTTTTGGGATGACCAATGCCCCAACAACCTTTATGCATTTGATGCACAGTGTATTCCGGCCTTATCTTGACTCCTTCATCATTGTGTTTATTGACGACATCCTAGTGTATTCCTGGACTCGGGAAGATCATGAGCAACACCTGAGGACTGTGCTTCAGACTTTGAAGGGAGAAGAGGTTGTATGCAAAATTTCTAAGCATGAGTTTTGGCTAGACTCAGTGGAATTATTGGGACACGTGGTATCGAGTGATGGGATCAAGATGGATCCGAACAAGGTGGAGGCAGTGTAGAGTTGGCCTAGACCATCATCAGCTACGGAGATCCGCAATTTTCTTGGTCTGGCGGGGTATTACCGTCGCTTTGTAGAAGATTCTCAACTAATGCAGCACCTATGACCAGGCTGACCCAGTAGGGTGCTCCATTCAGGTGGGCAGAAGAGTGTGAGGAGAGCTTTCAGAAGCTCAAGACAGCTTTGACTACAGTCCCAATATTGGTATTTCCTACAGGTTCGAGGTCTTACACCATCTATTGTGATGCTTACCGGATTGGCCTTGGCGCGGTGTTGATGTAAGATGGTAGGGTGATTGCCTATGTGTCCAGACAATTGAAGGTGCATGAGAAGAACTATCATGTCCACGATCTTGAGTTAGCAACTATTGTTCATGCCTTGACGATCTGGCGCCACTATTTGTACGGTGTTTCCTGTGAGATCTTCACTGATCACTGGAGCTTACAACACCTGTTTAAGCAAAATGATCTTAACTTGCGCCAACGGAGGTGGTTGGATCTACTTAAGGATTATGACATCACTATTTTGTATCACCTGGGGAAGGCCAATGTAGTGGCTGATGCTTTGAGTCGCTGGGCGGAGAGTTTGGGGAGTTTAACATATCTTCCAGCAGCAGAGAGACCTTTAGCATTGGATGTTCAGGACTTAGATAGACAGTTTGTGAGATTGGATATTTCTGATCCAAGTCGAGTGTTGTCTTGTGTTGTCTCTCAGTCTTCTATTTTGACCGTATCAGGGAGCGTCAGTATGATGACCCCCACCTACTCGTCCTTCAGGACAGGGTTCGGCGAGGTGATGCTAGAGATGTGACTATTGGTGATGAAGGCGTGTTGAGGATGCAGGGCTGGATTTGTGTGACCAATATGGATGAGCTCCAGAAGTTGATTCTTCAGGAGGCCCACAGCTCGCGGTATTCCATCCATCCGGGTGCCACGGATATGTACCAGGATTTGAGACAGAACTATTGGTAGAGGAGGATGGAGAAGGACATAGTTGGGTTTGTGTCTCAGTGTCTCAATTGTTAGCAGGTTAAGTATGAGCATCAGAGACCGGGTGACTTGCTTTAGAAGTTAGAGATCCCATAGTGGAAGTGGGAGCGGATCACCATGGATTTCTTAGTTGGGATCCCACGGAATTCGAGGAAGTTCGACGCTATTTAGGTGATGTTGGATCGGATGACCAAGTCAGCTCATTTCATTCCAGTGGTGACTACATACTCTTCAGAGAGGTTGGATGAGATTTAAATCTGTGAGATCATCAGGCTTCATGGCGTACCGACATCTATTATCTCTAATCGGGGTATGTAGTTTACATCATGGTTCTGGAGAGCCGTTCAGCAGGAGTTGGGAACTAGAGTGGAGCTGAGCACAACATTTCACCCTCAGATGGACGGGCAGTCCGAGCGCACTATTCAGATTCTAGAGAATATGCTCTGTGCAAGTGTGATGGAGTTTGGAGGGTCATGGGACCAGTTTTTGCCACTTGCGGAGTTTGCCTAAAACAACAATTATCAGTCCAACATTCCAATGGCACCGTATAAGGCTCTGTATGGTAGGTGGTGTCGGTCCTCAGTGGGTTGGTTCAAGCCGGGGGAGGCACGATAATTGGGTACAGACTTGGTCCAGGATGGCCTGGATAAGGTGAAAGTGATTCAGGATAGACTTCGCACAGCCCATTCCAGACAGAAGATTTATGCGGACCGGAAGGTTCGCGATGTATCATTCATGGTTGGAGAGCGGGTCTTGCTTCAGGTATCGCCTATAAAGGGCATTATGAGGTTCAAAAAGAAGAGCAAGTTGAGCCTGAGGTACGTTAGTCCTTTTGAGGTGTTGCAGCGTGTTGGGGAGGTTGCTTATGAGATTGCCTTACCTCCCACCCTAGAAGGAATTCATCAGGTATTCCACGTTTCTATGCTCCGGAAGTGTCATGGTGATCCAGATCATGTATTGAATTTCAGCTCAGTCCAGTTGGACAAGGATATATCTTATGTTGTGGAGCCAGTGGCTATCTTGCACAGGCAAGTCAGAAAGCTAAGGTCAAAGAACATTGCTTCAGTAAAGGTTCAGTGGAGGGGTCAGCCCGTCGAGGAGGCGATTTGGGAGACCGAGCAGGATATGCACAGCCGTTATCCTCACCTTTTCACAGCTTCAGGTATGTCTCTATACTCGTTCGAGGACGAACGATCTTTGTAAGAGGGGGAGGATTTGACAACTCGCGAGGTCAGTTTTAGAGTTAGAGCCCGATCCCCTATTAATTGCTTCCCCCGTACCTATTTCTGGTATTATGTCTTGCCGGCAGGATTCATTTTGGGTTTTGGAGCGAATTGAGACACTTAGTCTCTTAATGGAAAGCTTAAGTTGGAAAAGTCGACCGGATGTCGACTTATATGTAGCGACCTCGGATTTGAATTTTTATGTTTCCTTTAGCAGCGTTAGGTGATTTTGGACTTTGGAGCGCATCTGGAATGTGATTTGGAGGTCCGTAGTAGAATTAGGCTTGAATTGGCAAAAGTAAGAATTTTGGCAATTTTGGTCGGCAGTGGAAATTTAGATATCGGGTTCGGAATGGAATTTCGAAAGTTTGAGCAGGGTCGTAGTGTCATTTGTGATTTGTGTGTAAAGTTTGAGGTCATTCAGACGAGATTTGATATGTCGCGACGTTGTTTGTAGAATTTAGAAATTTAAAAGTTCATTAGGCTTGAATCCGTGTGAAATTGGTGTTTTGATGTTGTTTGATGTGGTTTGAAGGCTCGGCTAAGTTCGTATAGTGTTTTGGGATTGGTTGGTATGTTTGGTTGATGTCGTAGGGACTTCGGGTGAGTTTTGGGTTCCTAACGGACCATTTTTGGACTTAGGAAAAGCAACAAATTTTCTGGTGTTGTAGTAGACAATTCTTTCATCGCGTTCGCGAGGGAGGTCTCGCATTCGTATAGGCCATCTGAGATGCCAGCTGGGTTTGTTCTTCGCGTTCAAGAAATTGTTCCTGCATTCGCGAAGGTTTGACACACTAAGGCTACGCGTTCGCTATAAGGACCTTGCGTTCGCGTAGAGTCAATGATCATATGGGTTCCAGGCATAATAGCCTACGCGTTCGCGATGAATGTTCCGCATTCGTGTAGGGTCAGGCTAGTTGAGTTTCGCGTTCGCGACCTGTGCATCTTATTCTTGATGAGTATTTTTAGGTATGAAGAAGATTGTGCTTCGCGAGCGTGAGGCTTTGACCGCGTTCGGGAAGAAGGAACACTTGTGCAGAATTTAAAGTTAAAAACACGAGGGTTTTGAATTCATATCACAAAATCTAATTGGGAGCTTGATAGTAGGCGATATTTTGAGGGATTTACAGAGGAGGTTATTGGGGTAATGTTTCTTAACTCATTTATGGTTATATCTCACTAATCTATGCTTGATTTCATCATTTAATTTCGGATTTGGGATGGAAATTGGGGAAAATTTAAGAAAAGTTTGTAAGCCGAATTTTGGGATTTTGATCGAGATTTTGGTATCGAATTTGAGTAAATTTGGTATGGTTAGACTCATGAGTGAATGGATGTTCATATTTTGTGACTTCTACCCGATTCCGAGACGTGGGTCCGGGGAGGAATTTTAGCGATTTTCCAATTTCTTGCTTTGACTTTGATTCCGTTCACTAGATTAGTTTTTTGTAGCTATATTTATGTTATGCAATTGGTTTTGGCTAGATTTGGGCCATTCGGAGTCGGATATTCGTGGAAAGAGCATAATTTCAAATTGATTTGAGCTTGGTTCGAGGTAAGTGGCTTGCCTAACTTTGTGTGGGGGAACTTCCCTTAGGGTTTGATATCGTTTTGATATATGAGCGCCGTGTACGTGAGGTGACGATTACATATACGGGCTAATTATTGTAAAAACCCGATTTCACTAAATAGTAACCTATTTTTCCCTCTTATTTGAATTTATTAGTGTGTATAGTATCCTGTTAAACTAAGAAATCATGCTTACTTGCCTTAACTGTTTACTTGAACTACGTGCATCAAGTTTAATGGTTTTACCTGTCTTCCTTAACTTGTACTTAGGATAAATTGTAATACTCCGTGCCATGATTATTGAATCTTGTTGTTTGGCTGCATATTTACTTTGGGACTACAAAACGATATTCCGAGAGATCCCCTTGTACTGCATATTTACTTTGGGACTACGAAACGATATTCTGGGAGATCCCCTGTACTGCATATTTACTTTGGGACTACGAAACGATTTACTTTGGGACTACGAAACGATATTCCGGGAGATCTCACTGTACTGCATATTTACTTTGGGACTACATAACGATATTCCGGAAGATCCTCCTATACTGCATATTTACCTTGGGACTACAGAATGATATTCTGGGAGATACCCCTGTCTTGCATGTTTACTTTGGGACTACAGAACGGTATTCCGGGAGACCCTACATAATTACGTTTGGACTACGAGACGGTATCTCAGAAGATCCCCTATTTTTTTTGCTGTGTACTGAGCTATGGTATTTCTATGTTTCTTCTTGTTAGATTTCATCCTTTACTTACCGCGATATTTCATTTTTTCCTTGCCTTATTGTGTGTGTGTGTGTGTGTATATATATATATATATTACGGTAGGGCCCTGACCTGACCTCGTCACTACTCGACTGAGGTTAGGCTTGGCACTTACTGGGTACCATTGTGGTGTACTCATGTCCTTTCCTGCACATGTTTTCGTGTGCAGATCCAGGTACATCTTACCAGCCACATCGCTAGTGCAGTCGCTGCTACTTACTTGAGACTTCAAGGTACATCTGCCATGCCCGCAGATCCTCGGAGTCTCCCTCTATCCCTTTATGTTCAGTTTTATTTCTTTCTGTAGAAATGATGTATAGAATATCTAAGACTTCTTAGAAGCTTGTGACTTGCGGTGTTCCAGGTTTTGGGAACTGTTTTGTTTAATTCAGAAGTGATAAATGTATATGCTGAGCGACTTCCAGTTGTTTTTGAGATATGTGTTACCATTAGTAGTAAATGTTCATGTTTTAGTTTTATTTCCGTAAGTGATAGGCTTACCTAGTCGTAGAGACTAGGTGCCGTCACGACAACTCACGGAGGGGGAAAATGAGCCGTGACATTGTTATAACTTCTGGTGTCGTTTCTGGGTTATGAAGATCCCTATTTATAGTTTTTGGAGGGAAGAGTTATGATAAGAACAAACTCTTTCCGACCAATCAAATTGAAGTGTGATAAGGCCGCACTTGATTGGCTAGAACATGTCACTTTCACATGTAGCGTGATTTCATTGGCCGTTAATTTGACTTGGCATGCCTTGTCATTTTGGCACATGGACTATTGGCTCTTTTCTTTGACTTGTCATGCCACGTCATTTTGACACATGGCACGATCCTATTGGCTTTTTTTTGTTTGACTTGGCATGCCTTGTCATTTTGACACATCACGATCCTATCGGCTCTTTTGTTTGACTCGGCGTGTCACGTCATTTGCCACGTGGCACCAAACTGGGCGTTTAGGAAGATGACATTTTGGACTTAATGAAGTGAGATCATCACTTTAGCCCAATTAAATGGGCTAGCTCAATAGATTTGGACTTAATTATTTAATCCATATATATTGGACTTATATAATTGATTCAATTATATTAGCCCATAATATTTATTTGGACCAAAATGTAAATTATATAATTCAAATTATTTTGTGAATTTAATTTTCATAAAATTTATATGCCTACAAATGTCTCTACTTCAAAACTTGTTAGAGTGTAAACTCATTACATTTCAAAAACAAGGGTTAAAGTACATACGTTGAACGATAGTATGACATGAAAATCTGTCCCATGAAACACCAAATTGTATGAACTTGGCCCACTTAAATTAGGATGTGATCCCCAAAGCAATATATCATCATTGACTTCCATATGTGCCGTGCCTACTTAGGATGGACAAGAAAGAAACTTTATCGTTTCCTCCAAGTAGTTCATTTAAGGTAAGCCAATTGGAATACTTTCCTTGTTTTCTTCCTTTGTTTTTTTTTGATTTTAACTTATTTTATGTAAAAGATGTTATAAATATTAAATTATGATGGATGTCCATAACCACCAAAGGACTAGTACCCACTACTCTTCTTCATTATCTCCATAACTCCCATTACTCCAATATTTATGGAGTTGTAACTCCTATACCTCCATAGCCTCCCCATGATCTTCCTCCTTGATCTCAAATGCTTAATTCCATGTTTATGACTTTTTTTGTATACCTCTATATAATACTATAAATAGAGGATGTAAAGTGATATTGTAGAGAATTGAAACACTTGAAGAAATAAGAATCTCTCCTCTCTTGCTCCCTACATTCTTGTCTTCTTGTTTTATATTATTACTTTGAGCTAAATTTCTTAACACGTTATCAGCACGAGTCTCTAACCAATTGAGATATCTATTTAATTTCGGTATTATCTCCTTCCTAAAAGATCAGAAGATAACCAAGTTCATGGTTGAACCACAAAATATTGACTACCTAGAATCAATTACGTTGCCAGTGAAAACTCAAGTATTTCATATATGAATCAATTTGCTTCAATTGTCCATGGAGTATTTGTTTTTTACATTTTTCCTATAAATTCTCATTTTAATATTTGGGATTTAAGATTTGATATTTTTCATATTACACAAAAATAAAATTCTTTTTGTGCAGAAAAATGTGTGAAGCGGTCCAGCGGCGAAGGATGATTCATAGTCATATATAAGATACATCTATCTTGATGGTTTATTATTACTTTCAATACTAAATTATTTTATGAAATAATAAAATATCCATGGTTTAAAATAAATAAATATATGTATGTATATAATATTTATTTCATATGCGTAATATTTCTACCTATTACTTTCTTTACTAACACAATTTCAATGGATAGTTGGTGCAAGTAATAGGATTTTCTTTTTCTAGAAGTCAGTATTAAATTTAACAATATCATATGATTATCTGCCATTAGTATTGATTAACAAAGTTATGGTAAATTCCCTTGAAAATTAGTATTTCCTCGAAATTTTTTGTGAAGGAATATATATTTTATTATCTTTGGTTAAAATATAATCGCTACTTCTCTTAATTCAAAGTTCACCAAAGTTTGGCTACACCTGCACTTCAAGTTTTTGTTGAAGTTCAAGTAATTATGTTTTATATATATTTTCTTGGGTTAGCTTTCTATTTAGTTATTGTATCCAATTTTTTGTCTTCAATTAATTAGATAAATGAAAAAGATATTCCCTTGTCTATTAGTTTCTATAATTTAACAATGAATTGCCTTTTATCGAGGCAAACTATAGATTGATGTAGAAGTGGAATTGAAGATAATTAGGCGATATAATAAAAGAGCCCCTAATTCTTACTAATCACTAGCCTGCTATTACTGAAGTTGACGTCAAGTTACACCCCACAATAATGTTCAAATTTGATCTTATTGATGGTTCTTTGTTATTGTTTAATTATAAGTTATAATCTCTTTTGCATGTGGTTTAAAATTGGTAAATTCTTTAAAGTTCGAGAGAGTCTTTGTGCACTTTGGCCCGTTTGATATTATGAAAATGGTTGAGGGTAAGATGATGGTTCAAGTCCCAGCGCACCATGATGGTAACACATCAGATTGGAGTCCTGATACACCATGATTATAAGAGTTGGGTTTGAGTCCCAACTCATTATGACCTAACATGTCTTTATATGGGTAAGACATTAGGTTTGAGTTCGAATGCACCATATTGCTGATATGATGATGACTAAAGAAAAATAATATATTTTTCATGAAAAGGCATGAAGCTTGTCCCACTTGATTTGCTCAATTCTTGAAGTGAATGTGATAGCGGTGCATAATAAGTCTAAATGAAGACAGGTGTGTGACCAATGAACGTGGGCGTACCAAAGACGAAATTAATAATAGTCATCATTTTGGTAAGTATAAAAAGGAGAAAAATAAGGGTTCTCAAAATAATCCTTCAAAGGTGAAAGTAATTGTATATCAATATGGTTTATAAATATGAGCCACCCTCAGACGATTATAGTCCATTTTATGAAAGAATGCGACTTGTGATAAGCATTATAAATGCTGACTAATACCTTAAAGTGAATGTGAAAATATACACGTGATATAAGTTATGCATAAGAATGTGCTTATTAATGGTTGAATAAATACTAAAACCCACCTCTACTGGGAGGTTTATGAGAAAGAAAGATAATGGATATTATTGTGTAGTTACATATCTATGTCATTGGTTGCGTACATGTGGTACGCCAAAAATATTTTTCCAAATCTTATAAAATGTGATTAAAGAAAAAACTAAAGGAAGAAGTGATTTTGCTTATAATGATTTTGACCATGACAATTATGAAACAATTTTTTCAGTAAAGGAGACATTCCCAATATGGATGGTGTGACAAAAGATCTTGTAGTGCAAAATTAACTAAGAGCTATGGAAAAACTACTAATTTATTACTATCCGGATGAATGAAATTGTTCTTGACATTGATATTGTAGTAAGTCTCAAAAAGAAACTTTTTGAGTTTCAAATGTATTAGCCAAATTGGTTGGCATATTGAGACTATTAAATGAAAGGAAGATTGATTATCTTCATATTACTATAACATACCGGGTAAATATGAAAGGTTACCCGACTTTTCTTCTATTTGTAATACATATGTATAAGAAAATTGTCACGACCCAAAATCCCTAAGGTCGTGATGGCGCCGGACGACAAGGTCAGGCAAGCCAAAATATTAATTAATTGAAATAACTTTCCGTTTTAAAACATTTATGAAAACCACTTCCTTTCACTTCATTACATAATAATCAAATAAAAGTCTGTTAATTAAAATAATGATTTAAAGATTTCATGTAAGTAATTATATCCCAGAAACCGGTGTCACAAGTACATGAGCAATTTCTAAGAGTTCAACAATCATTACAAGCCTGTCCAAAATACAACTGGACAAGGAAATTTAAATGAATAGATACAGTACGAAGGAGACTCTGTCAACTTCGGATCGCCTCCGGATGATGCAGCTCACCTAAGTCTCCAAATCCTCCACATTGCTATGAAAGTACCTGTGTAATAAAAATGCACAGTAAGTGTAGCATGAGTACAAAAAAATAATGTGTACTCAGTAAGTCGCCCGCCTAACCTTAGAGAGGTAGTGACGAGAGGTTGACTTGACATTCACTAAGGTCTAACAATATAATATATGACAGAATATGATGAAGTACAGTAGACATGTAGGACAATGAGCAGCGAATACGTATCAAGTACAGAAATCCAGGTAACTACTGAGAATAAGCAACAATATACACTTTCCTTTCTCCCAAATACATGTCAAGCCAATATCAATAAAACAATACCAAATAGTCATGCACACACAAGGACAAGAGAACCGACCAGAGTCGAAGGAGTATCTAACCACTGAATAGTCGTAAAGCTTCCCCCGCTTGCGAATTATACCTGCGACTCGGGTGCTGACACATTTATACCAAATTACCATAAAGCTTCCCTCGATCGCGAATCATACCTGCGATTTGAGTGCTGACACATTTATACCAAATTACTTTAAAGCTTCCCTCGATCGCGAATCATACCTACGATTCGAGTGCTGACACACTTATACTGAATATGATAAAGCTTCCTCGCTCGCGAATCATACCTACGATTCGAGTGCTGACACACTTATACTGAATATGATAAAGCTTCCTCGCTCGCGAATCATACCTGTGACTCGGGTAATGACACATTTATACTAAATTACTATAAAGCTTCCCTCAATCGTGAATCATACCTGCGATTCGAGTGCTGACAGACTTATACTGAATATTATAAAGCTTCCCCCGCTCGCGAATCATACCTGCGATTCGAGTGCTGACACACTTATACTGAATATTATAAAGCTTCCCCCGCTCGCGAATCATACCTGCGATTCGGGTGTTGACATATTTATACCAAATTACTATAATGCTTCCCTCGATCGCGAATCATCTGCGATTCGAGTGCTGACACACTTCCACACATTAAATCCATATTTTATCAAGAAAATAGTTTTCTCAGGGAAGTGGTAAAATCCTTATTAAAAGAAACATGAAACATAGGTTTTGAAATCATTTGTTTTTGAAACTCATTTGTCAAGTTTAATGTTATTCCACGATACAACCTAGTCAAGGTACACAAATATCCATAGAGGGATAAATTCTCTTTTTAGAAGATTAACAAGATGAATTCTAGTTTTATTTTATGTATTCAATAACGTCTTCGATTATATTAGCAGTTTAATATTACAGGCAGGATTACGGGTATAACACGTAAGGCATGCTAGTGGGTCCTAGACTACCCGGACATGGCATAATAGTAGCTACGCACGGACTCCCGTCACCTCATGCATGCGTAGCCCCCGAAGATAATAACATGTATTGAATTAATTAACCTAGGGGGCCGATTCCCTCTCACAAAGTTAGAAAGGAGACTTACCTCGCTCCGAAATTCCAACACCGGCTTCCAAGCCCCTCTTATGACTCCAACGGACGCACACCGCTTCGAAACTACCACATAAATGACAAAGAAATGAAAATTCATCCTAATACTCACAACAAATTCAGATTATATACTTTCCCCCCACTTGGATAAATGACCAAAATTCCCTAGGGCCCACGTGCCCGGAAATCCGAAATTCTTGAAGATACATGCTACCCATATCTCTACTAGTTCAATCATGCAATATACTCTACATTCCATACTCAAATTCGTGGCTAAATTCCAAATTTACATTTTCTAGGTTTTTCTTCAAAACCCCAATTTTTCCCACAATTTCCCATATCAAATTATGCACCAATCTTGTATTTAACCTTAGAAACGAGTAGAAATAACTTACCTCTGATCCCTGATGAAATCTCCCTTGAAAAGATCTCCAAAACTCGCCTAAGCCATGAAGAAATGAAGACAAATGAACACAAAATTCTTGTTTAAAACATTCTGCCCAGGTCGAATTCCGCACCTGCGGTCCTACCTCCGCACCTGTGATCCCGCAGGTGCGACCAATCTCCCGCACCTGCGGATTCCTCAATCTTCAGCCCAAAATCGCAACTGCGGCTTCGAAGGTGCGGAAAATCCATCGCACCTGCGGTCCCCAGCCATGCCTTCCCATTCTCGCACCTGTGGCCAAATCCTCGCAGGTGCGGTCACACCAGATGACAACAAATCTTAACTTCTTCAAACTTCAAATCTTGATCCGTTAACCATCCGGAATCCACCCGAGGTCCCCGAGACCTCGTCAAATCACACCAACCTGTCCCAAAACATAACACGGACTTGCTCGAAGCGTCAAATCACGTCAAACAACATTGAAATCACGAATACCACCCAAATCCAATTCTTTAAGAACTTAGAATTTCAAAGTTCTACATTTGACGCTGAAACCTATCAAATTACACCCGATTAACCTCAAATTTTGCACACAGGTCATATTCAACATTACATACCTGTTCCAATTTCCAGAATCGCATTCCGACCTTGATATCAAACTTCCACTCCCGGTCGGATTTCTCAAAAACATTAAATTTCTATCTTTAGACAAATGTCTTCAAAATGACCTACGAACATCCAAATTCACTTCTGATCGCGCTCCCAATTCCAGAATCACCATACGGAGCTACTCCCACACTCGGAATCCCAAATGGACATCAGCCTTACTGAAATGCAATTCAACCCCAAATTCATGAAATCCTTCTAAAATGCTAACTTCCACAATATAGGCCGAAATGCTCCCGGGTTATCCAAACCCCGGGCCAGACATACACCCAAGTCTGAAGTCATCATACGAACCTGCAAGAACCTTCAAATCCTGATTCGGAGGTCGTTTACTCAAAATTACGATCTTAGTTGATTTCTCCAACTCAAGGTTTCTGAAATGAGAATTTCCTTTCCAAATAAATTCTAAACTTCCTGGAATTCAATTCCGACCACGCCCACGGGTCGTAATACCTGAAAGGAAGCTGATCACGATTTCAAACCGCTGAACGACGCGCTATAGCTCAAAACGATTGGTCCGGTCGTTACGTTCTCCCCCACTTAAATCGACGTTCGTCTTCGAACGTGCTAAGAACTGCTCTGGAGTTACCTTAAACCACTATTTAACACCTCGAGCACCTGCCCGTGCTACCGCAAACCAGATGAGCACATTAACTTGATCACACCTGAAGATTTCTTCTCTTATCCATACAATAAGCTCAGAATTCGTTCAAACACCTGAAACTTTCTCTAGCCAGGCCTAGTTCCAATATATAAGCACTGCATCAACTAGCACACGATGTACATACACCTTGCTATAATGCTGACAATACCACCACAACGGAGGAAATGTGCAGAAATTCATACTCAACTACAGAGTTAACAAAATCCTTGAATACCTCATCTTGACTAGAATCATCACCTCATTATGAACCTGAATGATGGTATTTGTTCTTTAATATAAACTTCACATAACCTTATCGCACTAATCCCTGATCCGATAATCTCGTGTCACCCAGTACGAACTGCTCAGACAACAAACCACCCTAACATGACCAACAGACTCACATGATACCACGTCGCGCCAATAGGCCATGTCTCAAACATGATAATAAGAAATGACTCAGGACGAAACTATTCAGCTCACACAACTAATATGAATTCTTACCAGAAAATAGGGAATAAAACACGAGGAAATAAATACATATTAACCCTTCTCATCATCACACTGTTGCAGCGTGCAACCCGATCCAAATAACATACCCGTGGAGGTGTGCCACCCGATCCCATCATAAAACTCACATAAGAAAATATACGCGGAGCTGAATCGCTCACTATTACAAATTATTGAATATTGATCACAAACACACTAAGTGCATAATACCATCCTGGGGAGAGTGATAGAGCCGTATGCAACAAAACTCAAGCACAACTAAGGTGCGATATATATATATATATACTCTGGATCTCACGAGCTATCCTGCTCATATAACATCCCCGCTACACGGGACCTCAACACATAAGAAATTATTAAGGTTGTTTCACAACTCACATGGCACAATCACAATAACACATGAATTCGATGAAGATGGAACAACACCCGCTGTTCTAATACCTTACCATGAAAAGCGCTCTACTGAAAGGAACATGCCTGGCTCATACGGAGCCCATAATCATATTTAAATCCATCCACAAACATCGAGCCACCTCTCTCACACCAAACTTAGCTATTAGCTTTTGCCTGGGTCCATATTAACCCGCCTTCTATCATAATACACGAGAACAACCATCATCACCGGGACTAACACCCCATAATCCATAATCAATTGAATCGAACGCTCTCCAGGCGTAAATTCTCAATTAAGCAATATTGCACTTCTTTATACTCAGTCCAAATCTGAAATCCATCAAGTGACTACATGTCACACTTTGTACAATATTTTCACGGTCATGCTTCCACGACCTTCCACACAAGGCAACAAGTTTTCCCATCCATAATTCCGACCACACTAAGGCCGCAAAACACATCAAGAATCCATGACCAGGGTACAAAGCCTCTTTCACCGAATATCAATCTCAGGTGACACTAAAGATAACACCATCTTACTCTGAACTTTCAAATCACTTTGTATTTCTCTTCCGAGCTCATGACATCCTTATAAACATCGGACCTCAATCTCGATTCTTACTTCCAGTTACATACTGCTTCCCACACCTAACATACCAATATGAGGTAGCGCAAGAATTCCATCATAACTTCCGAACCACTAATAGGGTGAACACTTCATCATATAGAAGCTTTCTACTTGACTAAATTCAATAGTACCATCTCAACACACGAGTGAATTCCCATTATCAACCAATCATGCAAATCATCAAGTAGTAGTCTATACCACCATAACCCTTCCGGGGTCCGCCTACACCTGACAGGCCATAGCACCCAAATGCTCCCACATGAGATCCGTTACGACGACCGACAAGCTCGACACACACACCGGCACCAGCCACATGCATAACTAAATCACATCAAAGGAACCGATCACTGCTGAAATGTGCCATTTCAACCATGGCTAATCAATCTATCTTCTTTTAATCATCATCAATTGCCTCAGGAATAATAGCAACTTCTTTCAACCCGTAGCAAACTCAACCCTCACTCACCCCGAGTGACCTTGATTCATGAGAGTATGCTGCCTAAATCCCGCAACCTGTCTCATACCCTCCTGATAATCCTTCTACAATCCGGAATTTATTTCTCTCACTCCTCCGATGCTATCCTGCATGCTGAAACACATCATAGAACATTCCACCCATCTTTCTTTTTCTCAGAAATTACTCTACAAAAGCTCGACTCTCGATCATACTGCTGCCTGAACCCTGGCCCGACAGGGCCAACTTTTGTACATATTCATCAAATCCCACGCACAATTACCATCTTACTCCTTTCCCTTAGATGATATAACTTGCCAACACGCCGGCAATCCGCGACCCTATGCGAAGACAACCCTACAACCCAACTGCAGATGGTGGGAATCCCCCAATTAGCTCGAAGCTACTCCTTGCACCACTCTAGACCCCGCCGAGATCCTTTCTCCTTTGATAACACGATCTTGCTCTTCCAATCCATCCAATTCTTCCAAACTCTCTTGCTAGCACTCCTTGAATACTCAAATTTTCTAGCATCATTCACACATTCCGCCTCCTATCGAATAGCCACTAGAAACCCTCACCGAGACCTTCCAACCCCGCCATTGCTAACCTATCCCCAGAAGTCAACCCACCTGTGGAAATCATCCGCAGACACCTCCCAACAATGCTGAAATGCACGCTCCCTGCGACTTCAATACCCCATCCTACATCCTACTTAATTTACCAATTTACTAGTCCATCCGATCCTCATGGACATCCATTAAATGTGTGATAATAACTTCGAATTCCAAGCTACGCTGCCGTTTCCCCCACTTTGCAACTTCTCGACTTCCGCTTCTTTCACATGGCCTCCTAGAAATGGAATCACCGCCTAGCCTCACTTCATGATCAATCTCTGCCTACCGCATTCTTCAATGCTTCCTCTCAATGCTCTTGACCCCACGCAACCAATGAACCCATCACACCGACAAATTAACACATTCCATTGGTAAACGACGATGATGACACATCACATGTGCATATCCCATCTCACTTGAAGAAACCAAGTCTTACTACCTTATCAACCCCAACCGGACCATTCATAACCCAAATGCCCTTCCTCTGCCGGCACAAAAGCACTGAAATCTCGAAATCACACTTTGAGAAGACTTCCCTTCAAACCATTCATCTCCCCCAACATACGGGCAAACGTTCTATCATCACATTGACACCGCGCGACAATCAATTGCAAACATCATCACTACCAGAGCACAACCTTAAGGCTCCCAAATTCACAGCTACTGAGCTGAAATAACATATTACCTTTTTGCAAGGCCATAACAACAACCACGACCAATTACACATGGAAGCATCTCGGATTACATTCGTAGCACCATTTCCATTCCTCAAATTCCTGATCCATAGCAAGCGCTTCGCGACGCGTAAGATTGAGTAGGAATGAACATAGGCATAAGCCTCAAAGGAATCAACTTGCACGATGAAGAATCAAGAAGGGAAGTACTCCTAACAACCCTATAGCCTCTCGAGGATGAGTACATACGTCTCCGTACCGATCCACAAGACTCTACTAGACTTGCTCATGACTCGTGAGACCTACAGAACCTAGTGCTCTGATACAATGTTGTCACGACCCAAAATCCCTAAGGTCGTGATGGCGCCGGACGTCAAGGTCAGGCAAGACAAAACATTAATTAATTGAAATAACTTTCCGTTTTAAAACATTTATGAAAAACACTTCCTTTCACTTCATTACATAATAATCAAATAAAAGTCTGTTAATTAAAACAATGGGTTAAAGATTTCACTTAAGAATATATCCCAATACATATCCCAGAACCCGGTGTCACAAGTACATGAACAATTTCTAAGAATTCAACAATCATTACAAGCCTGTCCGAAATACAACTGGACAAGGAAACTTATATGAAATAGATACAGTGCGAAGGAGACTTTGTCAGCTGCGGATCGCCTCCGGATGATGCAGCTCACCTAAGTATCCGAATCCTCCACATTTCTATGAAAGTATCTGCGCAACAAGTGTAGCATGAGTACAAAAAAATAATGTGTAGTTAGTAAGTAGCCCGCCTAACCTCAGAGAGGTAGTGACGAGGGGTTGACTTGACACTCACTAAGGTCCAACAATATAATATATGATATAATATGATGAAGTACAGTAGACATGTAAGACAGTGAGCAACGAATACGTATCAAGTACAGAAATCCAGGTAACTACTGATAATAAGAAACAATGTACACTTTCCTTTCTCCCAAATACATGTCAAACCAATATCAATAAAACAGTACCAGATAGTCATGCGCACACAAGGATAAGACAACTGGTCAGAGTCGAAGGAGTATCTAACCACTGAATAGTCGTAAAGCTTCCCCCGCTTGAGAATCATACATGCGACTCGGGTGCTGACACATTTATACAAAATTACCATAAAGCTTCCCTCAATCGCGAATCATACCTGCGATTCGAGTGGTTACACATTTATACCAAATTACCATAAAGCTTCCCTTGATCGCGAATCATACCTGCGATTCGAGCGTTGACACATTTATACCAAATTACTATAAAACTTCCCTCGATCGCGAATCATACCTACGATTTGAGTGCTGATATACTTATACTGAACATTATAAAGCTTCCTCCGCTCGCGAATCATACCTGCGACTCGGGTGCTGACACATTTATACCAAATTACTATAAAGCTTCCCTCGATCGCGAATCATACCTGCGATTTGAGTGCTGAAACACTTATACTGAATATTATAAAGCTTCCCCTGCTCGCGAATCATACCCGCGACTCGGGTGCTGACACATTTATACCAAATTACTATAAAGCTTCCCTCGATCGCGAATCATACCTGCGATTCGAGTGCTGACACACTTATACTGAATATTATAAAGCTTCCCTCGCTCGCGAATCATACCTGCGACTCAGGTGGTGACACATTTATACCAAATTACTATAAAACTTCCCTCGATCGCGAATCATCTACGATTCGAGTGCTGACACACTTCCACACATTAAGTCCGTATTTTATCAAGAAAATAGTTTTCTCAGGGAAGTGGTAAAATCCTTATTAAAAGAAACATGAAACATAGGTTTTGAAATCATTTTTTTTGAAACTCATTTGTCAAGTTTAACGTTATTACACGATACAACCTAGTCTAGGTACACAAATATCCATAGAGAGAAAAATTCTATTTTTAGAAGATTAACAAGATGAACTATAGTTTTCTTTTAGGTATTCAATTACGTCTTCGATTATATTAGCAGTTTAATATTACTGGCAGGATTATAGGTATAACATGTAAGGCATGCTATTGGGTCCTAGACTACCCGGACATGCCATAATAGTAGCTACGCACGGACTCCCGTCACCTCGTGCGTGCGTAGCCCCCCGAAGATAATAACATGTATTGAATTAATTAACCTAGGGGTACGATTCCCCCTCACAAAGTTAGAAAAGACACTTACCACGCCCTGAATTCCAACACCGGCTTCCAAGCCCCTCTGATGACTCCAACGGGCGCACAACGCTCCGAAACTACCACATAAATGACAAAGCAATGAAAATTCATCCTAATACTCACAAAAAATTCAGATTATATACTTTCCCAACCCCGCTAGGAGAAATGATCAAAATGCCCTCGGGCCCACGTGCCCGAAAATCCGAAATTCTTGAAGATACATGCTACCCATAGCTCTACTAGTTCAATCATGCAATACACTCTACATTTCATACTCAAATTCGTGGCTATATTACAAATTTACATTTTTTAGGTTTTTCTTCAAAACCCCAATTTTCCCCACAATTTCCCATATCAAATTATGCATCAATCTTGTCTTTAACCTTAGAAACGAGTAGAAATAACTTACCTCCGATCCCTAATGAAATCTCCCTCGAAAAGATCTGCAAAACTCCCCTAAGCCATGAAGAAATGAAGACAAATGAACCCAAAATTCTTGTTTTAAAACATTCTGCTCAGGTCGAATTCCGCACCTGCGGTCCTACCTCCGCACCTGCGATCCCGCAGGTGCAACCAATCTCCCGCACCTACGGCTTCCTTAATCTACAACCCAAAATTGCACCTGCGCTCCACTTTCCGCACCTGCGGCTTCGCAGGTGCGAAAAATCCATCGCACCTGTGGTCCCCAGCCAAGACTTCCCACTCTCACACCTCCGTCCCCCAAGCCGCACCTGCGGCTCCGCACTTGCGGTCAAATCCTTGTAGGTGCAGTCACACCAGATGACAACAAATCTTAACTTCTTCAAACTTCAAATCTTGATCCGTTAACCACATGGAATCCACCCGAGGCCCCCGAGACCCCGTCAAATCACACCAACCTATCTTAAAACATAACACGGACTTTATCGAAGCCTCAAATCATGTCAAACAACATTGAAGTCACGAATCGCACCCAAATCCAATTCTTTAAGAACTTAGAATTTCAAACTTCTACATCCGACGCCAAAACCTATCAAATCACACCCGATTGACCTCAAATTTTGCACACAAGTCATATTCAGCATTACGGACCTGCTCCAACTTCCGGAATCGCATTCCAACCTCGATATCAAACTTTCACTCCCGGTCGGATTTCTCAAAAACCTTCAAATTTCTATCTTTAGCCAAATGACTTCAAAATGACCTACGGACATCCAAATTCACTTTCGATCGCACTCCCAATTACAGAATCACCATACAGAGCTACTCCCAGACTCGGAATCCCAAATGGACATCAGCCTTACTGAAATGCACTTCAAGCCCAAATTTATGAAATCCTTCTAAAATGCTAACTTCCACAATATACGCCGAAACGCTCCCGGGTTATCCAAACCCCGAGCCGAACATACACCCAAGTTCGAAGTCATCATACGAACCTGCCGGAACCTTGAAATCCTAATTTGGAGGTCGTTTACTCAAAATTCCAATCTTAGTTGATTTCTCCAACTTAAGATTTCTGAAATGAGAATTTCCTTTCCAAATAAATTCTAAACTTACTGGAATTCAATTCTGACCACGCCTACGGGTCATAATACCTGAAATGAAGATGCTCACGACTTCAAACCACTGAACGATGCGCTAGAGCTCAAAATGATCGGTCGAGTCATTACACAACTGATAAAGCAAGTGACTTAACACACAACAACTATGTGACTTTTCTTTGAAGAGAAGATTTCAATAATAGTGAAGAGGATGATGTTCACTTATCTAAATTGAAAGAAGGATATATTTGAAGGAGACATATTAAAGTATATATTTCATCAAAGTTCTTTATCATACACAATCTTCACCGAACGGAGAAATAGATGTTCAACATATTTGTTCGCTTGATACTTTGGTGGTTCTATTCAATGAAGCATGAACAACCTCAACAATTGATAAGTTGGTATACAAGATCGGAACATGTCATCTCAGAGAAATAAATTGTTATTTTCATCAGGGGAGGAAAATACGCGTTGTACTCTTTTTTCCTTAGCTAAGATTTTATCCCACTGGGATTTTTGTGGAAAGATTTTTAATGAGGCAGCAGGAAATGCATATTACTAGATATGTGTACTCTTTTTCCTTCACTTGGATTTTTTTCCCACAAGGTTTTTTTTCTAGGTAAGGTTTTAATGAGACACATTATCTATCGACATCCAAGGGGGAGTGTTATAAAATATTAAAATATAGTGGATGTCCATAACCACCAAAGGAATAGTACCCACTACTCTTCTCCATTATCTCCATAACTCCCACTACTCCAATACTTATGGAGTTATAACTCCTATACCTCCATAACCTCCCCATGATCTTCCTCCATGATCTCAAATGCTTAATGCCATGTTTATGATATTCTTTTTTATATCTCTATATAATACTATAAATAGAGGATGAGAAGTGATATTGTAGAGAATTGAACACTTGAAGAAATAAAAATCTTTCCTCTCTTGCTCCCTACATGCTTGTCTTCTTGTTTTATATTATTACTTTGAGCTAAACTTTTTAACCAAAAAAACATTTTTTTCTTACCAGTCAACCCATGATCCAATTCACCCCAACACATTAATGAAATACCACGATATCCTTGCAGTTACATGGAGTTAAGATGGAAGGTTATAGTTACTCAAATGATCGTAACAGGACAAAACAAAAGTTATCCATTATTTTCTAATAGTAGAGCTCGGTTAACCTTCTACCATGCGTGCGTGAATCATACTTTGGTACCTTCAGTCTTATTCCAATTATAATAAATTATCGGCGCCTCAATAGTCCGAGTCCTTTTAGGCGAATGATTCTTACGATATGAATCCTTTTTGGAGTTTGATTACGGCCATCCCACATCCCTATTAGTCCTTCAATTAGAGACCTTTGGAGCTTTATAAATAGAGACATGCCTTTCCTTAACATCAGTCGCAGCTTGCAAGCCTGTCCAACTGAATCATTGACAGAAACTATTTTTTTTGTCTGCGTTTTTTTTCTTTTTTTTGTCTTCTTTTTTAGGTTAAGCAAGAAGGATATGTTCTTGTTTAACGAGATGATACATGCATGAAGAATACAATCTTAGGATGTGAAGGAACGGGTAATCATCCCTACCCGAGTATCAGAGAGATTACTCTCAAGGTGACCCGAATATCAGATAGATTACTCTCAGGGTGGCTTAGAAGAAGTCTCTCAAGGCGACCTGAATATCAGAGAGATTACTCTCAAGGTGGCCCGAATATCGGAGATATTACTATCAAGGTGACCCGAATATAGGAGAGATTACTATAAAGGTGCCTCGAATGTCGGAGAGATTCTCAAGGTGACCCGAATATCAGAGAGATTACTCTCAAGGTGGATCGAATATCGGAGAGATTACTTTCAAGGTGGCCTAAATATCGGAGAGATTAGTCTCAGGATTTGAAGGGATGAATACTCATCCCTGTCTGAATGCCGGAGGGATTACTTGGGGCTCAAGGTTCATACAACATATTGAAGTACAAGTCCATGACAAAAAATAGATAGACAAATCATTAACATCATATGGGAGTAAAAATCCATAGTAGCATATAGAATGGAAAATCTATAAAGAGCCCAACGTAAAGTGCAAAGGGATTTAAACGTCCATCTTAAGATTGATAAATTGTAGTTCCTTTTCAGACAAACCTACGAAGAGGCCAACTTAGGTGCAAAGGGACTTAAATGTCCACCTTAAGATTGGAAAATTATAGTTCTTTTTAAGAACAAACCCATGAAAATGCCAACTTAAGGTGCAAAAGGACTTAAATGTCCATCTTAAGATTGGAAAATTAGAAAGCTTCAACTCGAAGAATTGGTGGACTTGAAGACATCGACTTAAATGCTTGGTGAACTTTGAATATTTGGCGGACTTTACAGACTTCAACGTGAATACTGACAAAATTGAAGATTTGATGGACCTGAAGATTCGAATGACTTTGACGCTTCAACTTGAAGAGTTCTGGACTTTAAAATTCAACTTGAAAAATTAGCAGACTTGAAGATTTCAACATGAAGACTTGGAGGGATTAAATAGTTCAACTTGAAGACCGGCGAACTTTAGGACTTCAACTTGAAGACTGACAAACTTGAAGACTTTGAGGGCTTAATATTTCAACTGGAAGAGAGGTGAACTTGAAGACCGTCAGACTTAAAGATTTGGTGAACATGAGGACATAGTGAATCCCTGGGATTCAATACAAATACATAGTAGTCTCTTACTATAATCATTTCATTGAAGATACCAATTTACCATAGAGGCTTTCCCCCTTTAAATCAAGCGAGATTTAAAGTTCAATAGAAGAATAGTATCTCAGCTCGATTTTCAAGTGTTCAATCATACTTCATTTGAAAAACAATTGGGGAACTATACATATTTTAAAATTATGCGACTGAACTTAGAATGAAACTATAACTGCCTACTTACCTCGGTGAAGAGGATCAAGTCATACCGTAGTTTAGAATGACTGATTTGTTTCCCCTAACTTTTGCCTAGGCTGCCTCTTTCGAGGTTTCCAACCTAGCAGACCTTTTTTAGGCCATACATAGTTTATACTCTTGCATGCCAGGAGTATAGGAACATGCAGTTTAGGCTCGTGCGTCAAGGAGCGTTGCAACTTCAAGGATAATACTTCTTCAAAAACTTGCCATTGATAGGGCCAATTCTCATGCCCTATGAATTAACTAGCTTGTAAGCCGCACTTGAATAAGCTTCTTGCACGACATATGGCCCATCACATTTTGAAGTGAAATTCCCTACAGTCTTATGGGAAGTAATAATGGGTCTTCGTATGTCAATGACTTGATCTCCTACTTGAAAGGATCTTGGGTGAAATCTTTTATTGAAGGCGCGAAACAATCAAGACTCTGTTGAGCTTCCAACCTCTTCTCAGCAAGAGTCTCCAACTCTGCTAATTGAAGTCAAGCATTCTTTTTATCAGTGACCCCTTCTTGAATAGCTAATTGTAAGGAATATATTTGACGCTTGAGTGGCACGATGGCTTCTACTCCATAAACGAGTGAATAAGGGATTGCTTGTGTTGGCGTGTGGTGAATTGTCCTATATACCCACATAGCTTCTTCCATACGGTCATGCCAATCTCGTTTGAGTTTGCAGGCGACTTTCATTAACAAGTTGCATAGAGTCTTATTGAATGCCTCAGCTAGACCATTGGCGACAACATTGTTCATAGAAGAGTTACAAGAGTTACGTTGCTTGAAGCCAAAGAGTTCACAAGTCTTGTTCATCAACCTATTGTCGAATGGCTTGCCATTATCCGTTATCATGTAACGAGGAATGCCAAAGCGATAGATTATGTTTACTCGGATAAAAATTGCAACATTTTCCTTCTTTACTTCCTTAAGAGAAACAACTTCGGCTAATTTTGAGAAGTTGTCAGTTGCAGCCAAGATGTATAAATGCCCGCTAGAGGATTTTGGCAGTGGTCCAACAACATCCAGTCCCCAAGCGTCAAATGACCATGATGCAACATCCGATGTAGCACTTCAGAAGCTGATGAATAAAATTTGCATGGAATTTCAATCCTTGCATCTCCGAGCGGTAGTTCAAGCAATCGTTTACCATCACTGGCCAATAATATCCCATCCTTTTTATATGGAAGTGGAGCTTTGGTCGAGACTGGTGTGACCCACATACCCCATAATGTGCTTCTTGCAAAGATTTGAGCGTTTCATCTTCCCCGAAGCATCACAAGAGTACTCCCTCAAATGATCTTCTGTTAGAGTATCTTTGTAGTAAAGGAAGGCGCACGACGAAGGATTTCAGTCCTTCTCCTCGATTTTTCTGGAAGTATCCCGTAGCTCAAGTAATCGATAATAGGTTGTTTCAATTCTTCCTTCTTAGCTTCAGACACAATGAAAAGATGCTCGAGTTCATTTTCTTCATTTTTACCCTCATTTGGCAGCGATCCCTATTTAGCCACCTTTCATATTTATCTTTTTTTTTTTGGTTTTTTTGCCTCTTTTCTCCACTTCTCTGCATTTGCGGGCTCGTAGATGCGGAAGACCCCTCACACATGCATCACACCCCAGAGCAGCCTAGCTCCGCACCTGCGCAACATCAGCCGCACCGGCGGCCAATACTCTCGCAGGTGCGATCAGACCAGAAGGCTCCTAGCTACATCAATGCTCTAAGTCCCATTTTTCATTCGTTAACCACCCGGAATCCACTTGAGGCCCCCAGGACCTCAACCAAATATACCTACAAGTCCTAAAACACAATATTAACTTAGTCGAGCCTTCAAATCATATTAAACAACCACTAAAACCATGAATTGCGCATCGATTCACGACTAATGAATTTTGAACTTCTAACTTCCACATTCGATGCCGAAACCTATCAAATCAAGTCCGATTGACCTCAGATTTTGCACACAAGTCACACATGAAAATGCACACCTACTCTAACTCCCGGAACCCCAATCTGAGTCCGGTAATCACAAAGTCCACTCTCGGTCAAACTTCTAAATTTCTAACTTTCGCCATTTTAAGCCCAATTTAACTATAGACCTCCAAATCACTATCTGGACACGCTCCTAAGTACCAAATCACCCAACAGAGTTAACAGAACCATTGAAACTCCAATTCAGATCCATTTACACGCAATTCAACATTCGGTCAACCTTTTTAACTTAAGCTTGCAACATTGAGACTAAGTGTCTCAACTCATCCCGAAACTCTCCAAACCCGAACCAACTACCCCGACAAGTCACCTAGAAACTATTAAGCATAAAAGGAGCAGTAAAGATTTTTCCTAAATAGTTACATAGCCTCTCGTAGATAAGTACAAACGTTTTCGTACCGATTAGCGAGACTCTAATAAACTGGCCTGTGTTCCGTGACTCCTATGAACCTGGAGCTCTGATACCAACTTCTCACGACCCCAGTTTGTCGTGATGGCACCTAGTCTCTATAACAAGGTAAGCCTAACAATGCGGAAAAATAACATAACTTGCGGTATAATTAAGTAAAAAGTGAACAATCTAAAAGAAAGAATGTATATAAATGTCGCTCGGCATATACAACTTAAAAATAATGCGGAAGTCTACAATATCACCCCAAAACCCGGAAACTCACGGGAAACACTGGCTAATAGAAATGTAATACATGGCTCTAACTCCAGAATGTCTAAACAACTGTAAGGAAGGAAAAGCTTTCCACGAAGTCTCTGCTAGATCTCTCAACCTCGGGGATAGTGCGCCTGGGTGGAGGTACCTGGATCTGCACATGAAAAACATGCGCAGAAGGGGAATGAGTACACCACAACGGTACTCAGTAAGTGCCAAGCCTAACCTCGGTCGGGTAGTGACGAGGAAGGTCAGGGCCCTATTGAGCTTAAACAATATAATAGGAATTTACAGTATGAAAACAGGCAGTAATACTGAGTACATCAGTGAAATAAGACAGGTCAAACAAGGCAATAACAAAAACACAAGAACAGAGTAAACACGGAATATGTACAACTCAATAACAATGGTAACAATGAGGATCTCCCAGGATACCGTCCTGTAGTCCTTTTCTCAACTGTCCAGTGGATCTCTCGGGATACCGTCCCGTAGTCCATCATATGTATCTCCGAAGGATCTCCCGGGATACCGTCCCGTAGTCTATCATATGTATATTCGAACGATATCCCGGGATACCATCATGTAGTCCAGCTATCAATGTGCAAGGGGATCTATCGGGAATCGAACCCGCAGTCCCAAAGTAAAGATGCAGGGGATCTATCAGGAATCTAACCCGCAGTCCCAAAGTAAATATGCAGGGGGATCTATTGGGAATCTAACCCGCAGTCCCAAAGTAAAATTGCAGGGGGATCTATCGGGAATCTAACCCGTAGTCCCAAAGTAAATATACAGAGGGATCTATCAGGAATCTAACCCGCAGTCCCAAAGTAAACAAACAAGGGGGGAGATACTGGAATCCCACATCCGTAGTCCCAATGTAAATACGCAGCCACAACAAGAAGATATTAAGAAATAAAGTACAAAAATACAAGGCAATAAGTAGTTCTAGCCTAACATGATCCACGTAGTACAATTAAAGAAACTTAAGCAAATAGGCAATTTAGGGCAACTAGGAATGCTTTTCTAAGCTAACATAGACTATAATCGCAAGTAGAATAAAACAGGTAAGAAAGAAACTCAGTCTAAATATTTAAAGTAAAACCAGATTTTCAATAATTAGCACAACTACGCGCTCGTCACCTCACGTACAAGGCATTCAATTACCAAATATCACATCCTAAGGGGAAAGTCCCCCACACAAGGTTAGACAAGCCACTTACCTCGAACCGACTCAAAATTAACTCGAAACCACACGTTTGCCACGAGTGTCCGACTCCAAATGGTCCAAATCTGTACAATTCAATTACATATCGTAAATAACATCTCAATCAACTGATTCTACTATTTAATTCAAAGCTAAGGCGCGGAATTAGATAAAATAACCAAAATGCCCCTCGGGCCCACGTCTCGGAATCGAGTAAAAGTTATATTTTTCGGACACCCATTCACTCACGAACTCACTCGACCAGAAATAATCGAAATCCGATGCCAAAAACCCCTTAAATTCTCAGAATTTCGGTTTGGGGAAGTTTCATCAATTTCCCATGGTTTGTTTTTCCCTTTTTTGATAATTAAACTAAGGAAAACAACAGAGATTAATTGTCTAACAATGAATTAGGATTAGAAAACGTTACCTATGATCCTTCTCTTCAAAACCCACTGAAAATTGCCCCTTCCCGAGCTCTCAAATGATTTATTGACTTATGAAATAAGATTTTTGGAAT
Organism: Nicotiana paniculata; assembly: GCA_005239505.1. Classification (NCBI taxonomy): domain Eukaryota; kingdom Viridiplantae; phylum Streptophyta; class Magnoliopsida; order Solanales; family Solanaceae; genus Nicotiana; species Nicotiana paniculata. Next base: position 71,213 of record ML315531.1, read on the forward strand.
AAACACACAAGGATCTCACACCTGCTAAAGCATCACAGGTGCGGAATTCACTTAAGTCCACTGGGGCCGCATCTGTGGTCGATTGGTCGCGCCTGCGATTCCGCAACTGCGAAACTCAGGTCGCACCTGCGACGACTGGCCAAATCCCTCGGCATCGCACCTGCGATCAACCCTATCGCGCCTGTGAGTCCGCACCTACGGGAAAACCTTCGCAGGTGCGAAAGCACCAGAAGAGGTCTAGTTCAGCCATTTGATAAGTCCCAATTTCTCCTGTTAAGCATCCAAAACAACCCGAGGCCCCCGGGACCTTAACCCTAACCACCAACCGATCCTAATACCTAATTTGAACTAGGCCGAGCCTTAAAAACACGTCTCATAACATCAAAATCATCGATTATGCATAGGTTCAAGCCTAGGAACTTAGGAAAATTCTAGAATTCACATCCGACGCTGAAACACATCTAAACTCATCCGAATGACTTCAAGTTTTGCACACACATCCCAAATGACATAACGGAACTATTGCAACTTCCAGAATTCCATTCCGACCCTTGGATCAAAAACTCACTATCGGACTGGGAACTTCAAAAATTCAAACTTCGGCATTTTAATCCTAAATGAGCTACGGACTTCCAAAATGCATTCCGAACATGCTCCCAACCCCGAATCATCTAACGGAGCTAACGGAACAATCAGATATGCATTCCAAGGCCGTCTTCACACTGTTCCAACTACGTGAAACTTTACAACACCTAAGCTCTCATTTAGGGACTAAGTGTCCCAAAACTCTCCGAAACTCAAAACTGAACGTCCTGGCAATTCAATTTAGGAGAAATAGACTTGGGGAAAACAGTTAATAGGGGATCGGGGCGTTAAATTCTTAAGAAGACCGGCCGGGTTGTCACATCCTCCTACACTTAAACATTCATTCATCCTCGAACGAGCATAAAGACATACCTGAAGTAGTGAAAAGATGAGGGTAACTGCTGCGCATATCCTGCTCGGTCTCCCAGGTTGCCTTTTTGGCCGGCTGACCCCGCCACTGAACCTTTACTGAAGCAATGTTCTTTGACCTGAGCTTTCTGACCTGCCTGTCCAATATAGCTACAGGCTCCTCAACATATGATAGATCCTTGTCCAATTGGACTGAGCTGAAATCCAAGACATGAGACGGGTCACCGTGATATCTCCGGAGCATCGAAACATGAAATATCGGATGAACTCCTATCAAGCTAGGAGGTAAGGCAAGCTCATAAGCAACCTCCCCAACAAGCCTCAATATCTCAAAAGAGCCAATATACCTCGGACTCAACTTCCCTTTCTTCCCAAATCTCATAACACCCTTCATAGGCGAAACCCGAACCAGAACCCGCTCTCCGACCATATATGAAACATCATGAACCTTCCGGTCCGCGTGACTCTTTTGTCTGGACTGGGCTGTACGGAGTCTATCCTGAATCACCCTGTCCTTCTCCAATGCATCCTGAACCAACTCTGTTCATAATAGCCTGGCCTCACCCGGCTCAAACCAACCCACAGGAGATCTGCACCTCCTACCATATATATCCTCATATGGCGCCATCTGAATGCTGGACTGATGACTATTGTTGTAAGCAAACTCCGCCAATGGCAAGAACTGATCCCAATGCCCTCCAAAATCAATCACACACGCACGAAGTATATCCTCAAGAATCTGAATAGTGCGCTCGGACTGTCCGTCTGTCTGGGGGTGAAATGCTGTGCTCAACTCTACCCGAGTACCCGACTCCTGCTGAACGGCTCTCCAGAACCGTGAAGTGAACTGAGTACCTCTGTCAGAAATAATAGGAACTGGAATGCCATGCAGACAAACGATCTCCCAGACATAAATCTCTGCCAATCTCTCCGATGAATAAATAGTCAGTACCGGAATGAAATGGGCTGATTTAGTCTGCCGATCCACAATCACCCAAATAGCATCATGCTTCCTCAAAGTCCGAGGAAGTCCAACCACGAAGTCCATGGTGATCCGCTTCCACTTCCACTCTGGAAGCTCAATCTACTGAAGTAACCTTCCCGGTCTCTGGTGTTCGTATTTCACCTGCTGACAGTTGAGGCATCTAGCTACATATCCAACTATATCCTTCTTCATATGCCTCCACCAATAGTGCTGCCTCTAATCCTGATACATCTTCGCAGCACCCGGATGGATGGAATACCGCAAACTATGGGCCTGAGCTAAAATTAATTCCCGAAGCTCGTCTACATTGGGCACACAAATCCGACTCTGCATCCTCAATACCCCGTCATCTCCAATGGTCACATCTCTGGCATCACCGTGTCCTTGAGGACAAGTAAATGAGGGTCATGATACTGCCGCTCCCTGATACGACCGAATAAGGAGGACCAAGAAACCACACAAGCTAGGACCCGACTGGGCTCCGAAAGATCCAATCTCACAAACTGACTGGCTAAGGCCCGAACATCCATCGCCATAGGCCTCTCTGAAGCTAGTAAATATGCCAAACTCTCCGCCCGACGACTCAAGGCATTCGTCACCACATTGGCCTTGCCCGGGTGATACAGAATAGAAATGCCATAATCCTTCAGAAACTCTAACCACCTCCTCTGGCGCAAATTTAAATCCTTTTGCTTGAACAAGTGCTGCAAACTCCGATGATCAGTATAAATCTCACAAGGCACACCGTACAAATAATGACGCCAGATCTTCAAGGCATGAACAATGGCAGCTAACTCAAGGTCATGGACAGGGTAATTCTTCTCATGTATCTTCAAATGTCTGGATGCGTAGGCAATCACCCTACCATCCTGCATCAAAACCGCTCCAAGGCCGACTTGCGAGGTATCACAATAAACTGTATAAGACCCCGAACCAGTAGGCAATATCAAGATTGGGGATGTATTCAAAGTTGTCTTGAGCTTATGAAAGCTCGCCTCACACTCCTCTGTTCACTGAAATGGAGCACCCTTCTGGGTCAATCTAGTCATAGGGGCTGTAACCGATGAAAATCCCTCCACAAAATGACGGTAGTAACCTGCCAAGCCAAGGAAACTGCGAATCTCTGTAACTGAGGACGACCTGGTCCAACTCTGCACAGCCTCTACCTTCTTCGGATCCACCCGAATGCCCTCACTCGATACTATGTGGCCTAAGAATGTCACAGAACCTAACCAAAACTCACATTTTGAGAACTTTGAATACAAATTCTTCTCTCTCAGGGTCTGAAGCACTGTCCTCAGGTGCTGCTCATGATCTTCCCGACTCCGGGAGTAAACAACAATATCATTTATGAAAACAATGACAAACGAGTCGAGATATGTCCTGAACACACTGTGTATCCAATGCATAAATGCTGCCAGGGCATTAGTCTGCCCAAATGACATAACTAGAAACTCGTCATGGCGATACCGAGTCTTGAAGGCAGTCTTCGGGATATCCGGCTCCCGAATCTTCAACTGATGGTAACCTGAGCGCAAATCAATCTTAGAAAATACATGTGTGCCCTGAAGTTGGTCAAATAGATCATCAACAAGGCAAGGGATACGGTTCTTCACTGTAACCCTGTTCAACTGGCGATAATCAATACACATGCGCATAGAACCATCTTTTTTCTTCACAAACAAGACAGGAGCACCCCAAGGTGAAACACTGGGTCGAATAAAACCCTTATCAAGAAATTCTTGTAACTGATCCTTCAACTCAGGAGGAGCCATACGGTATGAAGGAATGGAAATGGGCTGAGTGCCCGACAACAAATCAATGCCAAAATTAATGTCACTATCGGGAGGCATGCCCGGAAGATCAGCTGGAAACACATCGGGATATTCCCGTACCACTGGAACTGAATCAACAAAAGGGGTATCAACACTGAAATCTCTCACATAAGCTAAATACGCGGCACACCCCTTTTCAACCATACGCTGGGCTTTAAGGAAAGAGATAACTCTACTGGGAGTGTGATCTAAGGTACCACTCCACTCAACACACGGAATACCTGGCATAGCCAGCGTCACGGTCTTGGCGTGACAATCAAGAATAGCATAATGGGGCGACAACCAGTCCATGCCCAAGATAATATCAAAATCCACCATATCGAGTAACAATAAATCTGCACTGGTCTCAAAACCACGAATAGTAACCAAACACGACCGATAAACGTGGTCCACAACAAGAGAATCTCCCATAGGAGTAGAAATATAAACAGGAAAACTCAAGGAAATCCCAAGGTACACTCAAATGCAGAGCAATTAAAAAGGCACATAAGGATAAGCAGAGCCTAGATCGAATAGAATCGGTACACCTCTATAAAAACCCATGAAAATACCTGTGGTGATAGAATCGGAGGCAACAACCTCGGCAAGGGTAGGTGGGGTAACAATTGGAACTGTAACCATCTGCTGAGCATGTTGTGGCTGAAAAGTCTTTGAAGATGCACCCCTACCAAGTCTAGGGCAGTCCCTAACCATATGGAGGGTGTCACCACACTCAAAGAAACCTCGTGGCCGATGTGGGGGTGGAAACTGAGCAGTACGGGTACTCCGAGACCCCTGAACACCTGAAACCCGGTGTAAAATCTGAGATGCAAACTGAGCTGGCTGGCCCACAAAACCTCTACCATGCCGTACTCCTTATCCAAAATAAGGGCCAACGGGTCTCCCCAATCTACGAGGTCTTCTCACTCCTCTGTACTCTCCCTCCTGACCTCGTCTGTCCTCTCTCTCCTGGACCCACATGTCCCTTACTCGGTGAGGGTCCCCACCACCCGCTGAACTGGGACCACATGCTGTGTCGCCATGACACCTGGAACCTGACCAATGGGAACTCACTGCTCTAGAGTGTGGGCGACGGGAGTCTGAGTCCCTCCCCCGATTTGTGAAGTAGTCGGTACAACCCGAATCAATCCCGCCTGAATCAATGTACCAAACATTCTCAGGAATTGTGCCAAAGTCTCCTGAAGGGCTGGAGTAGTAGTAGCTTTAGGCATTTCAGGTGCCTGTACTTTGGATGGATCTTCTGGTGGTACCTCAGTGGCAGCTCGCGTAGGTGCTCTCGCTGCACCACGTGCACCTCCCCGGCCTCTACCTCGGCTCCGACCTATGACGATTGCAGTAGGGGGCGTGGGTGCCTGATCGTCTCGAGTAGAATGTGTCCTCACCATCTGTGAGATAATAGAAGATAGAGGTTTAGAATTGATGTCAAAAATATCGCACGACAAGGAAATCAATCCAAGTAAAGATTTTTCCAAAATAGTTACACAACCTCTCATAGATAAGTACAGACATCTCCGTACCGATCAACGAGACTCTAATAAACCAGCCTGTGTTCTGCGACTCCTATGAACCTAGAGCTCTGATACCAACTTGTCACGACCCCAATTCGCCCTCTGTGAACATGTCGTGATGGCACCTAGTCCCTATAACTAGGTAAGCCTAATAATACAGAAAAACAATATAACTTGCAGAATAATTAAGTAAAAACTGAACAATCTAAAAGAAAGAATGTATATAAATGCCGCTCGGCATATACAACTCAAAAATAATGCGGAAGTCTACAATATCACCCCAAAACCCGGAAACTCACGGGAAACACATGCTAATAGAAATGTAATGCATGGCTCTAACTCCAGAATGTCTAAACAACTGTAAGGAAGGAAAAAACATTCCACTAAAGCTGGAATAAGATAGAGACTCCTGGTCTGCGGACGCGGAAAATGTACCTCGAAATCTCTGCTAGATCTCTCAACCTCGGGTATAGTGCACCTGGGTGGAGGTACCTAGACCTGCACATGAAAAACATGCGCAAAAGGGGCATGAGTACACCACATCTGTACTCAGTAAGTGCCAAGCCTAACCTCGGTCGGGTAGTGATGAGGAAGGTCGGGGCCATACTGAGGTTAAACAATATAATAGGAATTTACAATATGAAAACAGGCAGTAATAATGAGTACAGGAGTGAAATAAGACAAGTCAAACAAGGCAATAACAAAAACACAAGAACAGAGTAAACACGGAATATGTACAGCTCAATAACAATGGTAACAATGAGGATCTCCCAGGATACCGTCCTGTAGTCCTTTTCTCAACTGTCCAGTGGATCTCCCGGGATACCGTCCCGTAGTCCACCATATGTATCTCCGAAGGATCTCCCGGGATACCGTCCCGTAGTCTATCATATGTATATCCGAAGGATCTCCCGGGATACCATCCCGTAGTCCATCATATGTATATCCGAAGGATCTCCTGGGATACCGTCTCGTAGTCCATTATATGTATATCCGAAGGATCTCCCGGGATACCATCCCGTAGTCCATCATATGTATATCCGAAGGATCTCCCGGGATACCATCCTGTAGTCCAGCTATCAATGTGCAAGGGGATGTATCGAGAATCAAACCCGCAGTCCCAAAGTAAATATGCAGGGGGATCTATCGGGAATCTAACCTGCAGTCCCAAAGTAAAAGTGCAGGGGGATCTATCGAGAATCTAACCCGCAGTCCAAAAGTAAATATGCAGGGGATCTATGGGGAATCTAACCTACAGTCCCAAAGTAAACAAACAAGGCGAGAGCTATCGGAATCCCACATCCGTAGTCCCAATGTAAACACGCAGCCACAACAAGAAGATATATAGAAATAGGTGCAAAAATACAAGGCAACAAGTAGTTCTATACATGCTCCACGTAGTACAATTAAAGAAACTTAAGCAAATAGACAATTTAGGGCAACTAGGCATGCTTTTCTAAGCTAACATAGACTACAATCGCAAGTATAATAAAACAGGTAAGAAAGAAACTCAGTCTAAATATTTAAAGTAAAACCGGATTTTCAAAAATTAGCACAAGTACACACAAGTCAGATCACGTATAGGGCATTTAATTACCAAATATCACATCCTAAGGGGAAAGGTTCCCCACACAAGGTTAGACAAGCCACTTACCTCGAACCGGCTCAAAATCAACTCGAAACCACACGTTTGCCACGAGTATCCGACTCCAAATGGCCCAAATCTATACAATTCAATTACATATCGTAAATAACATCTCAAGCAACTTATTCTACTATTTAATTCAAAGCTAAGGCGTGAAATTAGGTAAAATAAACAAAATTCCCCTCGGGCCCACATCTCAGAATCGGGTAAAAGTTATATTTTCCGAACATCCATTCACTCACGAACTCACTCGACCAGAAACCATCGAAATCCGATGCCAAAAGCCCCTTAAATTCTAAGAATTTTGGTTTGGGAAAGTTTCATCAATTTCCCATGGGTTTTACCCCATTTTTTATAATTAAATTAAGGAAAACAACGGGGATTAATGGTCTAACAATGAGATAGGATTAGAAAACGTCACCTATGATCCTTCTCTTCAAAACCCACTGAAAGTCGCCAATTCCCGAGCTCTCAAACGATTTATAGACTTATGAAATAAACCCTCAAATTTTTGGAATAAACACAGGGATCTCGCACCTGCGGTCCCGATCACCGCACCTGTGGAAAAAGCATCGCAGGTGCGAAATTCACTTAAGTCCACTAGGGCCGCACCTGCGGTCGTTTGGTCGTGCCTGCGGTTCCGCACCTGCGAAACTCAGGTTGTACCTGCGATCACTGGCCAAATCCCTTGCCATCGCTCCTGCGATCAACCCTATCGCGCCTGGGAGTCCGCATCTGTGGGAAAACCTTTGCAGGTGCGAAAACACTAGAAGAGGTCTGGTTCAGCCATTTGATAAGTGCCAATTTCTCCCCTTAAGCATTCGAAACAACCCCGAGGCCCCTGGGACCTCAACCCAAACCACCAAACGACCCTAATACCTAATTTGAACTAGGTCGAGCCTTAAAAACACGTCTCATAACATCAAAATCATCAATTATGCATAGGTTCAAGCCTAGGAACTTATGAAAATTCTAGAATTCATATCCGACGCCGAAACACGTCTAAACTCATCCAAATGACTTCAAAATTTTCACACACATCCCAAATGACATTACGGAACTACTACAACTTCCGGAATTCCATTCCGACCCTCGAATAAAAAACTCACTATCGGACTGGGAACTTCAAATATTCAAACTTCGGCATTGTAAGCCTAAATGAGCTACGGACTTCCAAAATGCATTCGGAACACACTCCCAACCCCGAAATCAACTAACGGAGCTAACGGAACCATCAAATTTCCATTCCGAGGCCGTCTTCACACTGTTCCGACTACAGGCAACTTTCCAACACCTAAGCTCTCATTTAGGGACTAAGTGTCCCAAAACTCTCTGAAACTCAAAACCGAATGTCCCGCCAATTCAATTTAATAGAAAGAGACTTGGGGAAAACAGTTAATAGGGGATTGGGGCATTAAATTCTTAAGACGAGCGGTTGGGTCGTCACAATTGGCTATGTCGGGGTTGCTAAGGATGGAGTGATGAGGTTCTCTAGATTATGTTCCTAGCAGAGTGATTTCATATTTGAAGGTCCAGCAGATGGTTGGGAAGGGGTGCTCATATTACCTGGACTTTGTGAGGGATGTTGGGTGCTAATACTCCTTCTATTGGTTATGTTCCATCGGTGCGAGACTTTTCGGATGTGTTTCTTACAGACCTGTTGGGCATACCACCCGAAAAGGATATTGATATTGGTATTGACTTAGTGCCGAGCACTCAAATCATATCTATTCCTCCGTATTGTATGTCACCAGCTGAGTTGAAGGAATTCAAAGAGCAGCTTCAGGAATTTCTTGATAAGGGGTTTATTAGGCCTAGTGTGTCGCCTTGGGGTGTACCGGTCCTGTTTGTGAAAAAGAAGGATGGTACTGTGTGATTGTGCATAGTCTATAGGCAGTTGAACAAAGTTAAAGTCAAGAACAAGTATCCTTTGCCGCACATTGATAACCTCTTTGACCAGCTTCATAGAGAGAGGGTGTTCTGTAAGATTGATTTGAGGTCGAGGTATCACCAATTGAAGATTCTGGACTCGGATATTCTAAAGAAAGCATCCAGGACTCCTTATGATGACTATGAGTTTCTTGTTTGTCATAGTATTCATTGATGATATCCTGGAGTATTCTCGTAGCCAGGAAGAGCATACCCAACATTAGAGGATTGTATTATAGCGGTTAAGGGAGGAGAAGTTTTATGCCAAGTTCTCCAAGTATGAGTTAAGGCTTAGTTCAGTGGCGTTCTTGGGGCACATGGTGTCTAGTGAGGGGATTAAGGTGGATCCGAAGAAGATAGAGGCGTTCTTAATGCAGGAGGGTAGAGTAATTGCTTATGCTTCGTGTCAGCTGAAGCCCCATGAGAAGAACTACCCTATTCACGATTTGGAATTGGCTGCCATCATTCATGCATTGAAGATTTGGAGATCATCGGAGTCTCCTGCATTTTTTCAAACATAAGGATCTAAATTCTAGACAGTGAAGATGGTTGGAGCTCGTAAAAGACTATGAATATACTATTTTGTATCATCCCGGGAAGGCCAATGTGGTGGCCGATGCCTTGAATAGAAAGGCGGTGAGTATGGGTAGCCTTGAATTCATTCATGTTGGTGAGAGACATCTTGCAATTGATATTCAGGACTTGGCCAACCAGTTCGTGAGGTTAGATGTTTCGGAACCTAGCCGGGTTCTAGCTTGTGTGGTTTCTCAGTCTTCTTTATTTGATCGTATCAGAGAGCGCTAGTATGATGATACCTAGTTGCTTGTTCTTATAGACACGGTTCAGCACAGTGATGCCAAGGATGTCACTATTGGGGATGACGGGGTGTTGAGGATGCAGGGTCGGATTTGTGTGCCTAATATAGATGGGCTACGTGAGTTGATTCTTAAGGAGGCCCATAGTTCGCGGTATTCCATTCATCCGAGTTCCACGAAGAAGTACCAGGACTTGAGGCAGCATTATTGGTGAAGGAGAATGAAGAAGGATATAGTGGGGTTTGTAGCTCGGTGCCTAAACTATCAGCAGGTGCAGTATGAGCATCAGAGGCCGGGCGGATTGCTTCAGAGGCTTGAGATTCCAGAGTGGAAATGGGACCGTATCACCATGGAATTTGTAGTTGGGCTCCCACGGACTTCGAGGAACTTTGATGTTATATCGGTGATTGTGGGTAGGCTAACCAAGTTCGCGCATTTCATTCTAGATTGGACTACTTACTATTCGGCGCGGTTGGCTGAGATTTACATCCGCGAGATTGTTCGCCTTCACGATGTGCTGGTGTCTATCATTTCGGATTAGCGCGCAGTTTACATCGTAGTTTTGGAAAGTCGTGTAGCGTGAGTTGAACACCCAGGTTGAGTTGAGTACATCATTTCACACTCAGACGGACGGATAGTCCCAATGCACTATTCAGATATTGGATGATATGCTAGGCGCTTGTGTCATAGATTTTGGGGGTTCTTAGGATCAATTTCTGCCGCTCGTAGAGTTTACCTACAATAACAGATACTAATCGAGCATTCAGATGGCTCTGTATGAGGCTTTGTACGGGAGGCGGTGTCGATATCCGGTGGGTTGGTTTGAGCTGGGTGAGGCTAGGTTATTGGGTACTGACTTGGTTAAGGATGCTTTGGACAAGGTTAAATTGATTCAGGATAGGCTTCACACCGTGCAGACTAGGCAGAAGTTTTATGTTGATAGGAAGGTTCGTGATGTTTCTTACATGGTTGGGGAGAATGTACTGCTCAAGGTTTCACCCGTAAAGGGTGTTATGAGGTTCGGGAAGAAGGGTACGTTAAGCCATCAATATATTGGGTTGTTTGAGGTGCTTCATAGGATTGGAGAGGTGGCTTATAAGCTTTCCTTGTCTCCTAGTTTGTCGAGTGTTCATCCAGTATTTCATGTTTATATGCTCTAGAAGTATGTCGGTGATCCGTCTCATGTTTCGGGTTTCATCATGGTTTAGTTCGATTCCCGATAGATCCCCTTGTACATTGATAGCTGGACTACGAGATGATATCCCGGGAGATCCTTCGGATATACATATGATGGACTACGGGACGGTATCCTGGGAGATCCTTCGGATATACATATGATGGAATACGGGAGGGTATCCCAAGAGATCCTTTGGATATACATATGATGGACTACGGGATGGTATCCCGGGAGATCCTTCGGATATACATATAATGGACTACGGGACGGTATCCCGGGAGATCCTTCGGATATACATATGATGGACTACGGGATGGTATCCCGGGAGATCCTTCAGATATACATATGATAGACTACGGGAAGGTATCCCGGGAGATCCTTCGGAGATACATATGGTGGACTACGGGACGGTATCCCGGGAGATCCACTGGACAGTTGAGAAAAGGACTACAGGACGGTATCCTGGGAGATCCTCATTGTTACCATTGTTATTGAGCTGTACATATTCCGTGTTTACTCTGTTCTTGTGTTTTTGTTATTTCTTTGTTTGACCTGTCTTATTTTACTGCTGTACTCATTATTACTGCCTGTTTTCATACTGTAAATTCCTATTATATTTTTTAACCTCAGCAGGGCCCTAACCTTCCTCGTCACTACCCAAACGAGGTTAGGCTTGGCACTTACTGAGTACCACTGTGGTGTACTCATGCCCCTTATGCGCATGTTTTTCATGTGCAGATACAGGTACCTCCACCCAGGCGCACTATCCCCGAGGTTGAGAGATCTAGCAGAGACTTCGAGGTACATCTGTCGCGTCCGCAGACCAGGAGTCTCTATCTTATTCCAACTTTAGTGGAAAGCTTTTTCTTCCTTATAGTTGTTTAGACATTCTGGAGTTAGAGCCGTGTATTACATTTCTATTAGCCTGTGTTTCCCATGAGTTTTCGGGTTTTGGGGTGATATTGTAGACTTCCGCATTATTTTTGAGTTGTATATGCCGAACAACATTTATATACATTCTTTCTTTTAGATTGTTCAATTTTTACTTAATTATTCCGCAAGTTATGTTATTTTTCCGCATTGTTAGGCTTACCTAGTTATAGGGACTAGGTGCCATCACGACATGTTCACGGAGGGCGAACTGGGGTCCTGACACGAATGTCACAATCTTAGCATGACAATCCAGAATAGCATGACATGGAGACAACCAATCCATACCCAGGATCACGTCGAAATCGACCATACTAAGAAATAAGAGATCAACTCTAGTCTCCAATCCCCTAATAGTCACTACACATGACTGATATACACTGTCCATAACAATAGTATCACCCACTGGCGTAGATACATGAACAAATGAAACTAAGGACTCACGGGGCATATCCAGATAATGAACAAAATACGATGATACATACGAATAAGTGGAACCGGGGTCAAATATACAGAAGTATCCCTATGGCATACTAAGACAATACCTATGATCACTATGTCTGAAGCAACGACATCTGGCCTAGCAAGAATAACATAGAATCAAGCTTGACCGCTCCTGATCGGCCTCCCCTAGCTGCCTGAGCCTCACATCGAGCTAGCTGGGCGGGTAGTGATATAACTGGTGCTTAAGTTATAGTTTAGCCCCTTTTCTGAATTGGACTGCCTTAAGAGGCAAGGACATTGCCTCCTGATATGACCAAGCTCCCCACACTCGTAGCAACCTCGAGCCGACAATGGTGGTGGGGAATGGATCGGGCCCTGGGAACTAGAATACCCGCTAGAAGAACCTGATGCAGATGAACCCTGAACTGAAGGAGCATGTGAAGAACTCTGAGCTGGGAGAGCATTGGGATATTATTGACCCGGACGAGCACTGTATGAACCATGGCTAGATGATGCACCACGATGAACTGGGCGAGTCATCTGATCGGGACTATAAAGACGACCCCTGTTGTGGTGGAACTTCCCCAGAAGGAACACTATTGAATCCACCTGAACCACGAGGACTCTTGGCCTCTCTCTCCTCACGCTCTTAACTATGAACAATCTCTTTTCGCCGAGCAATATCAACCACCTCGTCGAACGTAGCACCTGATACACTCTCCCTAGTCATAAGTAAACGCAACTGATAGGTGAGGCCATCAATGAACCTCCTAATCCTCTCCCTCTTAGTGGAAACCAACCAAACTTCCTGACGAGCCAACTCTGAAAACCTCATCTCATAGAGGTCACAGACATTCCATCCTGACGCAGCTGCTCAATCTGTCTGCCCAACTCCTCCCTATGAGTCTCTTGCACGAAATTCTCCAAGAAGAGAACGGAGAACTCATGCCATGTAAGTAGTGATGCACCGACTGGCCTGCGCCTCTCATAGACCTCCCACCATCTGAAATCAGCCCTAGTAAACGAAAAGTAGTGAATGAGACCCCACTGGTCTCCAGAATACCCGTCGTGTGAAGAATTGTTACGCCCCACAATATTACGTCGATATTACGCTTCACAGTATTAAATTACGACGATGTTGTTGTACGTTGAATTTGTCGTAAGGTAATTGACATCAATCCAAGGAAAATATTATTTGGAGATTATAAGGATTATGCTATTTCAAACAAGTAACAAGTAAATTGATATATGATCGGAAATGAGATGTTATGTCCCACATTTTTGTACGTTAAAGTTTTATCGTAAGTTAATTGACGTAAGTTCGGGAATGAAATTTATTTTAGAATTATAAGTGTCACGCTATTTAAACATAGGATAAGTAAATTCGTGAAGGTGAGAGGGTAATCAAATCGAAAAAATGAGTTTCGTCGAAGTTTGACATTTTGAGATAAAATACGACGCGAGCTAAAATACCCGATATTTATGGAGTAGTACCATAAAAGGTACCACATGGCCATGATAGTAAGGTGTATAAAGTGTATTAAAAGTGAGTATCAATTTATGTAATTTGAGATAATTCTTAATTATGTGGGTAATTGGTTAATTATGGGTTAATGGGAGATTATCTATTTAATTAAGAAAGGTTTGGATAAGACCCACCCTCCCCACGTGGCAGCACCCCTCAATCCCCATGTATGACTCATAAGCTAAATATATATGTGGAAGGGTTTGAGGATTTGACAAAATCTCCTAACATCAATTATACACCATTTTAGGAAATATAATCGTTATGTCTTAAAGACAAATATCACATCTCCACTTTTATTAAGTGAGATTTCAAGAATTCAAAATATGATATCTTGTATCAAGACCAAATCCAGTAACCAATAACGAAGAGATGGAAACGTGAATTCTACGAGCTCCAACCAAGCTTTCCATACAATTGTAATGTTATACGTTTCATCCAAAAGCCTTCCATTTCAACGTTAACTCTAAACTCTTAAGAAGAGTTTCAGCAAGTTTCCATACATAACGTTAAGCTAATTCTCTTGATAAAGAGTTTGAACAAAGATGATTTTGCAATAGCAACGTTATTGCTTTGATGCATTTCATACGGATTGTTCCATACTTTGATCTGCCGTTATGTGTTGTCACATTGACGTGTATTAGAGGGATTTTCAAGAGAATCGGCTCAGGTATGTTAAAGCTATCCCTTCTTTCTTTTTGGCATGATCTATACGACACAAGCAAAACGAGCAAATGTACAACTTCTATAAAATACTCTATTCATAGAAATGCTAGAGATGTGTATATTCTTATTCTCCCATGTGTCATATTATTCTATCATCTGTTCATGGGTCTCAGAAATATGTAAGTTTATATAGTTTATTTCATGATATTAATGAGAGGCATGACGGCCTTACAATGTACCGAGAGATTTTATTAACATATTTCATATGCATTTATACATTCACATTGACCCATGACCAGATGGCGTTATATACATGTATAAATGTGTACATATATGTATATGGGATATGGAAAAGGTTATGGCATTATATACGCACCACCACCTGATCAGCTGATATATGCTGATGATTTTGCCACAGAGACCGAGATGATATGATAAGATGCCCTCAGAGGCTTGATGATGTTATGAAACATGTACCTATGCACGCCATGGCATTCATACACATATGCATGACACCATAAGCATTTCATGATTTACAAAGTTGTCCAGACTTACAGGTTGAGTCATTTACTTTATATTTATTCCATGTCTGTTATGTACTTATTTATGTGCCTTACATACTCAGTACATTATTTGTACTAACATCCCTTTTGGATTGAGGACATTGCGTTTCATGCCCGCAGGACCCGATAAACAGGTTGAGATCCCTCCAAGTAGGCTATCACCTTAGCGGAAGATGCTGGTGTGCTCCAATTATTTCGGAGTTTCTTGTTTGGTTAGTATATTTAGACGTGTATTGTTTGGTATGGCGGGACTCTGTCCTGACCTTTTTGAAAATTATGTATTCTTAGAGGCTTGTAGACAGATGTCATGTACGTAAAATATTGTATGGACTTGTTGGCCTATGTTCAGTACACGAGTAGTTATTTTGGTCTTATAGGCCCGTACTTCATATGTGTAAGTTTGTATTCCCTCATGCTTTACTCCGGTTCATTTACCAATGATAAAATGATTTGAAAGATATGTTACGTTGGTACTCGATTGTGTAAGGTACCGGGTGGCCGCCGCGGCCCATCGATTTGGGTTGTTACAAAAGTTGTATCAGAGCAGTTATGTCCTGGGGAGTTTACAAGTCGTGTCTAGTAGAGTATTGGTTATGGGTGTGTCGTGCACCACACTTATAAGTAGGAGGCTACATGGAATTTAGGATTGTAACTTGTTCTTCTTACTCTAGATCGTGTGGTAGAGCTCACTTATAAGAATTCAAATCCCGAACTTCTTTTCGTAATAAAATGATGCCTACATTCAGAAAGACGATCCTTTCATGGGTGCTAAGAGGTATAGCTGTGGAAGATGATTATAGAAGGATTATCACAAGGCGAGTAAGGGTCATCGATGATGTGAAAATATGCCAGAGATGAAAAGGTAAAACATGTATACGTAGATCATCATAGCACTAAATCTTAGTACTCCCCTAAAGGGGGGAATATGGAGTAATGTGGCATTATGACAAAATTAAGTTGTTCTAGTAACTAAGGAATGGTAAAGGAAGACTGCGATAAAAATGAGAAAGGAATGAGATTGCACTTATCCGAATCCTACAAACGTGCTATGATTCCAGAATGTTATGTAAGCACGACGTTAGAAAAAGGAAGTACGAGTTCCTGCCTGGAATGTTATTGATAAATAAGGAGCCAGTGCAAGACATAAGCTAGACAAAGCAAATAACCCAAGAGAGATTACGCGGAATATGGATATGAGAATGGGCTGACAAGTAGTTAGTAGTTGATTCAGGAAGAGCCTAGTAATGACTAGACAAGCAGTCACAAACAAATCAACAGATCATACGTAAACCCCAACATGGAAAATTCAACCTCGTAGTAATGTCATTATAATACCTGAGATATATTCAAATAGGAGTCGGGGTAGTTAAAGGTACCGTATGAGTGTTATGGGGATAAAAGAAAGTGCCGCTGGGAAGACAGTCAAAATATCAATTCAGAAGCAACCGTACAAGCACAAGGACACAGAGGTAAACAACTACAGATGATTATAGGCAAGGAAGGGCATCAAAAGGTCTGTTATAAGCTCCTAGATTTACGAGAGTCAAAGGTTCGCCCTAAGTACTACAACGAAAGACTAGCTGGGGAAATAAGGAAGAAGGCTTCAACCTAAGCACAACGACCTAAAGAGGAAATCGTCATGTAACAACAATATCCCAACAACATTGTAAGCACTCCAAAGGAAAGTGGAACCTATCGTGGCTAATGAACGGGAAGTAAAATTAAAAGTAATATTTGAGATCATATGAGTTGCACGAAAACTTTGGCATGTTTGGGAACTAAGATAGGTTAAGTATGGACGCAACAAGGGGGAAAAAGACCATGAAAAGAGCATACGTTGAAAGAAAGCTAAGATGGAACGAAAGAAATTATCCGATCAATGATCCAGAGTTGGTTACGTTATGAACGCACTTAAGGGTTCGGGGTTTTAAACATGCAGTATATACAACCGTAGAAGATTCTGGTATACGTTAAAAGAAAGAATTGAGCCCAGGACTTAGACGAAAGATTAAATTGTTAAAGGATTGTATCATGCATATTCCTTAGCACCCATGAAAAGATAAACAGAATAACTAATACCATGAACCACAGATTGGGAGATAACATAAGCTGACATAAAGGCCAATCAGAAGAAGGAGGAAACTAAAGAGTTACATCAACGAAGTAAATCAGGAATCCGATTATTGGACCTAGAAGTTAAAGGAATCATGATTGAGAACATAGCAGAATCATTCTTAACGACTCTACGATAAAGCCAGTTAGAAGAAGTACCAGCCTCATAAGAAGTCAGTATGGATCTCCCAACGGATTATATAGGCACCAGAGGTGCAAGTATTATAATAGAGCTTCAAATGGTGGATGTGATTTATACCTCTGTGAGAGGGAGGTTATGAAAGAAAGATAGCAGAATGTAAGGTGATATTTTAAAGCAAGTAAGGTAAAGGTGAACAACGTGCGAAATACTCAAGTATAGAAGGATGAGAGTGGTCCATACTTCAGGCAAAAGACTAGAAGCACTGGGATTCAGTATCCAGGGATGATAACAACGTCATTAGTAGCATACCTTCCAACCTATGGTTTTTAAGTACCAGAAGGTCTAATTAGAGAGTAAAAGAAGAGTTAGAGATGATGTGATGTCTCGCTTGATGTCCAAGAAAATCCTAAGGGAATCGATCACAAGCTAAAGTATGATAGAACGACAAGGTTTTAGAAAGAAAAGAATAAGGATAAGAAAAAGGTTAGTGAAAAGGTGACAAGAATGGATAAGTTCTTGGGATTAAGCTCCTGAAAATAAGAGAGCTGATGGATTCTCTAAGTTACAGAAGGCTTAGTATAGCCAGAATGAACTCAATGGAGTCTAAGACTAGTAACATAAAGAGATGGAATGTGGCCCTGGTAGTGGAATAAGGGCATAATTGTGATAGATAAAGGATGACGTTTGGGCCTTCGATTGAATAATGACTTGAAGAGTATCACCCCTAGGTGGATCAATCTAATTACTCCAGATGTCCCCGATGAGATGCGAGCCCTAGCGTCGGTGTTACATAAGAGATCAAGTTATCGGTGGTAGATGATGGATCAACCTTAAGGTGAATCAACAATAGATGGATAAAAGTTCAACATTATGAGATGAGACTAGACCATCAATCTTAAGGATAAGCAACAAGAGTAACCTGGAGTTGGTTGTAGACCTCAGTAACGATAAATCAAAGTAAGAATTATGGTATAATATCACCTACGTAGATGCAGTAAAGTCAAACAAAAGGATAACCAGGTCTATGGAATAAGATATAGCCATATTCGCAAGTTCTACAAAGTACCGAATGAAGAACTTCAGTACACCTATAGATGTCCAGAGTAGCATCCTATTAAGACTTGTATATGTTTACAAAGTAAGGCCTAGATATTGGTTAAAAACTGGAGGAAAAAGGGGAGAAGAGTCGCATAGGCACACTTACAAGGTCAGTATCGTAGAGGTTGCATGATAGAATGTAGCAACTATTACGAGATTGGAAGGAATTCGATCACAAGTTATGGCGTGGGAAAGAGGCCTAAAGGGGGGGAATGCCCTGGCCTTTGGATTTATTTACAGAACAACTGCCTAAATGTCAAGGAGAGTATTGAGGTATCTACAAGATCTATAAGTTATTAAAATAATAAGAGCATCAGTCAACATTCGAGGATGAATGTTCCAAAGGGGGGAATGATGTTACGCTCCGCAATATTATGTCGATATTACGCTTCGCAGTATTAAATTACGATGATGTTGCACCCTATATTATTGTATGTTAAATTTGTCGTAAGGTAATTGACATCAATCCAAGGAAAAGATTATTTGGAAATTATGAGGACTATGCTATTTCAAACAAGTAACAAGTAAATTGATATAAGATCGGAAATGAGAAGTTACGTCCCACATTTTCGCACGTTGAAGTTTCATCGTAAGTTAAATGACGTAAGTTCGTGTCACGACCCCAAATCCTAACCGGCCGTGATGGAACCTATCATGGAACTAGGCTAGCCGACTACCGCGTGTTCACATTTTTTTTTGAAAATCTCATTTAAGTTTCAAGCATTTCGTAACAATATACATAAATTTACTTAATATAACAGGCCAAATTTTTATATACAGTACTGCCATCCCCAAAACCCGGAGCCAACATATCATGAGCATCTAGTGAAATAAGACAAAATAAAGTATTATGACACAAAACTCCGAATCAAAGCTAAACACAACAGGAAGGGAAAGCAGAGATGCTGCGAATGCTGAACAACTACCTCTATATCCCCACTATCCGGCTCCATTGCGATATATATATAAAAGCTAATGCTCGATATCTGCTCCTGAATCTGCACACAGAGGTGCAGGGAGTAATGTGAGTACGCCAACTCATTAGTAGCGGAAATAAATCAAGTCTAAGTAGCAAGGAATCACATAAAAATCAATGCCATCAAGTCACAATATACACATCCTTACTTTCCAATAGTATACATAGATATACGAAATCATCATGCCTTAGAAATCAACTTCATAAACGTCCTTACAACAATGCACATTTTTAATAACTTTAAAACAAAGATTTGGTATGCAAATGAATGTAGTAAAATCATAAGTAGCCCCTCAGGAGAAAACATGTTTCATAATTATCCCCTTGGGCATACCTCACAAATCCCTCAGCACCTCACAATCACTCAGCACCTCACAACCACTCATGCCTCCCAATCGCTCATCACCCGCACTCGGTGCGCTCACTGGGGGTGTGTACAGACTCCGGAGGGGCTCCTTCAGCCTAAGCGCTAATATCACTCTGCACCTCACCATCACTCTTGGCCCTCGGCCACACTCGGTGGAACCACTCGAAAATCCCTTCGGATGAAGTAGTAGAACGTGGTACTCGACCCGAAAATATCATTTAATGCTTATGTAGTGTAAATCAGGATGAGTTTCAAATAAAACAGTATGCACAATGATGCTGAGTAAAATCATCAACAGGTAGTGAGGAAAACATCAGTAAAACACCCTCAAAGGGTCTAAACAGATCGGCACGAGACCCCAAACACGGCTTAGAACCCAAATATTTCACAAATCTTTAGAAAATAATTTAACATAAGATTTTGAGAAAATAGGCAACTCATTAGTTGCCGCGGAGAGGACCTAGTCCAATCCAAAAATCAGTACTCGCTACATATTCGTCATCCGACATGTGCGCCATTCCAAATTCAGTGAGAAAATAATGCAGTCCGGGGTTCCATAGCCTCAGGACAAGATTGAAGACCATTACTTACCTCTACCGGGCTGCGACACTAGTCCGATGCCTTTGCCCCTCAAATTGGCTCCCGATTGCTCCGAACTAGCCAAAACCAGTTAACATTATCAATATATACTCAAGGAACACAACCCAATATTTTTCGTGAAAAAATACCAATTGAAGTGGAGGGTTTCTTCAAACAACAAGGGGCTGGGTCAACTATTCAATCAAATGATATTGAGCATGTTTCCCATCTCTTCTCGAGAAACAAGTGGGCTATTTCTTTGCAANTGAAAATCATTAATTTTAATCACAAATCTCGAAATTCGGCCAAACCCAAGCCTCGATCCCCGGGCCCACATCTCGAAATTCGATAAATTTTACATTACTAGAAATCTCGTCCTCCCACGATTCTATACATACCAAGAACACTAAAATCGGACCACAATTGCCATTCCAAAACCTCAAAAGAAATCCCAATTCTTTCCTCCCATTTTTCCAACTTTTTCCTACTCAAATCCTTAAATTTTCAAGCCTAATCCTAACAAAATAGCATAGGAACGGGATTAACAACCAAAGAACTTACCTTTACTAAAGAACCTTGAATTTCCCTCTCAAAATCACCTTTAATGGACTCCTCCCGCATGCAAATTGATGAAAAATAAGAAATTTCGCGGAGGGGTCCTTTTTATACTGTTCTGCCCAGCCATTTCCGCACCTGCGCACAATTGTCCGCACCTGCGGTCCCAGTTGCGCACCTACGAAACTCACTTAACGGGCCAATTCCCGCGCCTGTGACCATTTTTCCGCACCTGCAGCATCGCAGGTGCGATGCACCTTCCGCACCAGCGACATCGCAGGTGCAACAAACTCCTCGCACCTGCGGACCATTCCCTACACAGTCAGAACTCGCACCTGCGACATTTTTCTCCGCTCCTGCGGAACCGCACCTGCGGCTCCCCTTCCGCAGGTGCAAAAATACCAGCAACCAGCAACCTGCAGATTTCCAAAAATCACTCCAACTTCCCGTCAACCATCCGAAATCAACCCCGAGCCCCTCGGGGCCAAAACCAAACATACCAACACACCCCATAGCATTATTCCAACTTAGTCGAGCCTTCGAAACACCAAAAACAACACGAAAACACCAAATTTACATCAAATTCAAGCCTAATAACTTTGAAACTTCTAAATTTCGCCAACTACGCCGAAACCAACCAAAACACCTCCGATTGACCTGAAATTTTGCAGACATATCCAAGATGACTTTATGAACCTGTTCCAACTTACGGAATTCCATTCCGACCTCGATAGCCTATTTTCCATTGCCGACCAGAAATCGCCAAAAACTAACTTTCGCCAATTCAAGCCTAATTCTGCACCGGACATCACACATATATTCTGAACACACTCCTAAGTCCAAAATTACCTAACGAAGCTATTCGAGCCATAAAATCCACATTCCAAGGTCATTTACCAATAAGTCAACTCTCAGTTGACTTTCTCAACTATTAGGCTACTTTAAAAGGCTAGATGCCTAAACTCTCACCATAACCACTCCGGACCCAAACCAACTGATCCAACACAACAAAAACAAGATAGCGATATATAAAAAATGCAGAAATAGGGGAATGGGGGTAAATCTCACGGAACGACCGGTCGGGTCATTACATCCTCCCCCTCTTAAACAAATGTTCGTCCTCGAACGGGTCTAGAAACATACCTGGAATCTCAAACAAGTGAGGATATCTGTCCCGCATCTCCCGCTCGGCCTCGCAGATGGCATCATCCACCGGCTGCCCCCTCCACTTAACCTTCACTGAAACTATACCTTAGACCTCAGCTTCCTGAC
The DNA here is from genome assembly GCA_005239505.1 of Nicotiana paniculata. NCBI lineage: Eukaryota > Viridiplantae > Streptophyta > Magnoliopsida > Solanales > Solanaceae > Nicotiana > Nicotiana paniculata. The sequence goes on from ML315531.1 coordinate 93,290, forward strand.
ATGTCGACCCAAAATAGGCCACTGGCTCTACCTCATGTAACATATCACCCTCGAGTTGAACCGTGATGGAGTCCAAAACATGGGAAGGGTCACCAACATACTTTCGGAGCATCGAAACATGGAATACTGGATGAATACTCGATAAACTGGGAGGCATAGCAAGCCTATAAGCCACCTCCCCAAACCTCTGAAGTACCTCAAATGGCCCAATGAACCTGGGACTCAGCTTTCCTCTCTTCCCGAATCTCATAACACCCTTCATGGGTGACACCTTCAGCAACACCTTATCCCCAACCATGAAAGACACATCTCGGACCTTCCGGTCCGTATAACTCTTCTGCCTAGACTGCGCCATACGAAGCCGCTCCTGAATCAACTTCGCCTTACTCAAGGCATCCTGAACCAAGTATGTGCCCAATAGCCTAGCCTTGCCTAGCTCAAACCAACCAACAGGAGACCTACACATCCTACAATACAAAGCCTCATACGGAGCCATCTGAATACTCGACTGATAGCTGTTATTTTATGCAAACTCCGCTAGTGGCAGAAACTGATCCCATGAAACACCAAAGTCAATCACACAAGAACGTAACATGTCCTCCAAAATCTGAATGGTACGCTCCGACTGCCCGTCGGTCTGAGGATGAAACGTTGTGCTCAACTCAACCTGAGTACCCAACTCTCTCTGCACGGCTCTCCAAAATTGAGATGTGAACGGAGTGTCTCTGTCGGAAATGATAGAACTAGAACCCCATGCAATCGGACAATCTCCCTGATATAAATCTCAGCCAACCTCTCCGATGAATACGTAGTACCAACATGAATGAAGTGCGCGGACTTGATCAGCCGATCCACAATAACCCATATAGCATTAAACCTCCTCGAGGTCCATGGGAGTCCAGCTACGAAGTCCATGGTGATCCGCTCCCACTTCCACTACGGAATATCGAACCTCTGAAGCAATCCACCAGGTATCTGGTGCTCATACTTGACCTGCTGACAGTTGAGAGACCGAGCCACAAACTCCACAACATAATTCTTCATTCTCCTCCACCAATAATTCTGCCTCAAATCCTGATACATCTTCGCGGCACCCGGATGGATGGAATACCGCGAACTATGAGCCTCTACTAGAATCAAATCTCGAAGCCCATCTATATTGGGCACGCAAATCCGGCCCTGCATCCTCATGAACCCATCATCACCAATAACCACATCTCTGGCATCACCGCGACGTACCCTGTCCTGAAGAACAAGCAAATGTGGATCATCATACTGGCGTGCTCTAATCTGATCGTAAAAAGAAGACTTGGAGGCTACACAAGTCAACACCTGCGGGGGCTCTAATATATCCAATCTCACCAAATGACCTGCTAAGGCTTGAACATCAAGAGATAATGGCCTCTCTACTACTGGAAGGTATGCTAAACTCCCCAAACTCTCTGCTCTGCGACTCAAGGCATCATCCACAACATTGGCCATCCCCGAATGATATAAGATAGTTAGGTCATAATCCTTGAGGAGATCTAACCATATCCTCTGACGCAAATTCAAGTCCTTCTGCCTCAGCAGATACTGCAAACTGCGATGATCAGTGAAAATCTCACACTGCACTTCATACACACAATTCTGCCAAATCTTCAAGGCATGGACAATGGAAGCTAACTCAAGATCGTGCACTGGATAATTCTTCTCGTGCACCTTCAACTGTCTGGATGCGTAGGCAATCACCCTAAAGTCCTGTATCAATACTGCTCCCAAGCCAGCTTTAGAAGCATTACAATAAACTGTGTAAGAACCCGAACCAGCAGGCAAAACTAGTATTGGAGCTATAGTCAATGCTGACTTGAGCTTCTGAAAGCTCTCATCACACTTATCAGACCATCTGAATAGAGCACCCTTCTGGGTCCACAAAGCGATGGTAATATGCCCCCAAACCAAGGAAACTCGTAATCTCTGTAGCTGAGGACGGTCTAGGCCAACTCTACACCGCCTCTATCTTCGTTGGATCAACCTGAATCCCCTCACTAGACACCACGTGCCCCAAGAAAGCTACCGATCCCAGCCAAAACTCACACTTGGAGAATTTAGCATAAAGATTCTCCTCCCTCAATCTCTACAACACAACTCTCAAATGCTGAGCATGCTCTTCCTGGCTACGAGAATTCATCAATGAACACAATGACGAAGGAATCAAGATAAGGCTGAAACACGCTGTTCATCAATTACATGAACGCAACTGGGCATTGGTCATCCCAAATGACATAACCAAGCACTCATAATGACCATACCTGGTCCTGAAAGCAATCTTCGGAATATCAGAATCCTGAATCCTCAACAGATGGTACCCAGATCTCAAATCAATCTTGGAAAATACTCTATCTCAATGAAGCTGGTCAAACAAATCATCAATGCGGGGCAAGGGATACCGATTCTTCACTGTAACCCTATTCAACTGCCGGTAGTCAATACACATACGCATGGACCCATCCTTCTTCTTAACGAACAACACCGGTGCACCCCAAGGTGACACACTAGGCCGAATGAACCCCTTATCTAAGAGCTCCTGAAGCTGCTCCTTCAATTCCTTTAGCTCCGCTGGTGCCATACGATATGGTGGAATAGAAATAGGCTGAGTGCCTGGCACCAGGTCAATACCATAATCAGTATCCCTGTCAGGTGGCATGCCTGGTAAGTCTGCAGGAAACACATCCGGAAAATCACGGACCTCAAGAACTGAATCAATAGCGAGAGTCTCACCACCGACATCCCTCACAAAGGCCAAATAAGATAAACACCCCTTTTCAACCATGCGCCGAGCCTTTAGGTAAGAAATCACCCTGCTAGGCATATACTCGGAAGAACCTCTCCGCTCAACCCTCGAACACCCCGACATAGCTAAGGTCACGGTCTTAGCGTGACAATCAAGAACAACATGGCACGAAGATAACCAATCCATGCCCAATATCACGTCAAAATCAACCATGCTGAGTAACAATAGGTCTACTCGGGTCTCCGAACCCCCAGTAGATATCATGCATGACCGATACACGCGATCCACAACAACGGTATCACCCACCGGAGTCGACACATGAACAGAAGTGACTAGAGACTCACAGGGCACATCCAGAAAATCGGAAAAATATGAAGAAACATAGGAATATGTGGAACCAGGGTCAAATAAGGCCAAGGCATCACGACAACAGACTGAAACAATACCTACAATCACGACATCTAAGGCCATAGCATCCGACCCGGCTGGAAATGCATACATATGAGCCTGAGCTCCCCCTGCTCGACCTCCCCCTCTAGGGCGGCCTCTGGCTGACTGACCACCACCCCTGGCTGCCTGGGTGGGTGGTGAAGTGACTGAAGCTGAAATCGAGGGCTGGCCCCTTTACAAAGAAGATCCACCGGAACGGCGGGGACACTGCCTGCACCCGTGCCCGAACTCTCCACACTCAAAACAACTACCTGGATCTAGAGGCAGGGACGAATAGAAACCCCTAGCACCTGCACGACCACTGGAAGACTCCTGTATAGATGAACCCTGAACTGGAGGCGCTCGTGCTGCACTCTGAGCTGGGAGGGCACCAAATGATGTACGGCCTGACTGAGAACATGGGGACCCTGCCCCGAAGATGCACCACTATAAGCTGGGCAGCCTGACTGAGGAGGCCTAAATGAACGACCCCTACCCTACTGAAACTGTCCTCTGAAGGGAGCACCACTGGAACTGCCCGAATCACGAGGCCTCTTGGCCTCCCTCTCCTCCCGCTCCTGGCGGTGAACATACTCAATATCTCGAGCTATGTCAACAACCTGCTCGAATAAAGAACTTGATACTCTCTCCCGAGTCATAAACAACTGAAGCTGATAAGAAAGACCATCTACGAACCTCCTCACCCTCTCCCTATCAGTAGGGATAATCTCATAAGCATGCCTAGCCAACTCGAAAAATCTCATCTCGTACTGAGTGACTGATAACTCTCCCTGGAGCAGCTGCTTAAACTGCCTACGCTGCTCCTATCTGTGGGACTGAGGAACATACTTCTCCAAAAAGATCGTGGAGAACTGCTGCCAGGTAAGAGGTTCTGAACCAACCGGTCTACGCTTCTCTAAAGACTCCCACCAAGTAAAGGCAGCACCCGCAATCTGAAATGTCACAAATGAGACCTCACTGGTCTCTAGAATACCCGCGGTGCGCAGTATCCTCCTGAACCTATCTAGAAATCCCCTCGCCCTCTGTGCCGCTGAAAGTCGGAGGCTGAAGTCTGCTGAATCTCTCCAACCTGCGCTGCTCGTCCTCAGACATAGCAGGGACCACATAATCCTGAACCGGAGCAGCTGGCTGAGCTGGGGCTGCTCCCGGTGCCTGAATACCCTATGCAGCCTGCTCAGGTGCCCGAGTAGCTGGAGTCTGGTTGCCTTCCCCGGCCTGAGCTGTGGTGGCAGAAGAAGACATGGCAACGACCTGAGCCAAACCGGTGCATACTGACAATATCTGAGGTAGGGCCTCCTGAAGGCCCAGGATAACCATAGGCACTGCTGGTGCCTAAGCCTGTCCCGCCGGGACACCATCAGTGGGAACCTGATCATGATCGATAGGGGGAACATGAGGTACTGTCCCAGCTGCTGCGCGGGCTGGCCCCCTACCTCTACCACGGCCTCGACCGTGGCCTTGACCTCTCGCTGGTCTAACCGGTGACTGGTCACCCTGATCGGTATGGCGTGTCCTCACCATCTGTGAGAGAATGAAACAACGTAAGTTCAAGTTTTCAAGAATCAATAGATCATCACGAAAGAGTTCAAGAAAGATAAAATGTTTCCTAAAAGTTCGGCAGCCTCTCGAAGATAAGTACAGATGTCTCTGTACCGATCTGCAAGACTCTACTAAACCTGCTCATGACCATTGAGTCCTATGTAACCTAGGGCTCTGATACCAAACTGTCACGACCCCAAATCCTAACCGGCCGTGATGGTGCCTATCGTGGAACTAGGCTAGCCGACTACCACGTGTTCACATTTTCTTTTGAAAATCTCATTTAAGTTTCAAGCATTTCATAACAATATATAGAAATTTACTTAATATAATAGGCCAAATTATTATATACAGTACTGCCATCCCCAAAACCCGGAGCCAACATGTCATGAGCATCTAGTGAAATAAGCCAAAATAAAGTATTATGGTACAAAATTCTGATTCAAAGCTAAATACAACAGGAAGGGAAAGCAGAGATGTTGCGAATGCTGAACAGTTACTTCTATATCCCCACGATCCGGCTCCGCTGCGATATATATAAAAGCTAATGCTCGATATCTGCTCCTGAATCTACGCACAGAGGTGGAGGGAGTAATGTGAGTACGTCAACTCAGTAGTAATGGAAATAAATCAAGTCTAAGTAGCAAGAAATCACATAAAAATCAATGCCATCAAGTCACAATATACACAACCTTAATTTCCAATAGTATACATAGATATACGAAATCGTCATGCCTTAGAAATGAACTTCGTAAAAGTCCTTAACACAATGCACATTTTTAACAACTTTTAAACAAAGATTTGGTATGAAAATGAATGTAGTAAAATCATAAGTAGCCCCTCGGGAGAAAACATGTTTCATAAGTAGCCCATCGGGCATACCTCACAAATCCCTCAGCACCTCACAATCACTCAGCACCTCACAACCACTCATGCCTCCCAATCACTCATCACTCTCACTCGGTGCGCTCACTGGGGATGTGTACAGACTCCGGAGGGGCTCCTTCAGCCCAAGTGCTAATATCACTCAGCACCTCACCATCACTCTTGTCCCTCGGCCACACTCGGTGGAACCACTCAAAAAGCCCCTCGGACGAAGTAGTAGAACGTGGTACTCGACCCGAAAACATCATTTAATGCTCATGTAGTGTAAATCAGGCTGAGTTTCAAATAAAACAGTATGCATAATGATGCTGAGTAAAATCATCAACAGGTAGCGAGGAAAACAGCAGTAAAACATCCTTAAAGGGTCTAAACAGATCGGCACGAGGCCCCAAACACGGCTTACAACCCTAATATTTCACAAATCTTTAGAACATAACTTAACATAAGATTTTGAGTAAATATGCAACCCATTAGTTGCTGCGGAGAGGACCTAGTCCAATCCAAAATCAGTACTCGCCAAATATTCGTCATCCGACATGTGCACCATTCCAAATTCAGTGAGAAAATAATGCAGTCCGGGGTTCCATACCCTCAGGACAAGATTTAAGACCATTACTTACCTCTACCGGGCCGCGGCACTAGTTCGCTATGCCTTTTCCCCTCAAATTGGCTCCTGATTGCTCCGAATCTAGCCAAAACCAGTTAACATTATCAATATATACTCAAGGAACACAACCCAATCAAAAACCACTAATTTTAATCAAAAATCTCAAAATTCGGCCAAACTCGAGCCCTGGGCCCACACCTCGGAATCCGATAATTTTTACATCACTAGAAACCCCGTCCTCCCACGATTCTATACATACCAAGAACACTAAAATCAGACCACAATTGCCACTCCAAAACCTTAAAAGATATCTCAATTCTTTCCTCTCATTTTACAACTTTTTGCTACTCAAATCCTTAAATTTTCAAGCCTAATCCTAACAAAATAGCATAGGAACGGGATTAACAACCAAAGAACTTACCTTTGCTGAATAACAATGAATTTCCCTCTCAAAATCACCTTCAATGGACTCTTCCTGCATGCAAATTGATGAAAAATAAGAAATTTCGCGGAGGGGTCCTTTTTATACTGTTCTGCCCAGCCATTTCCGCACCTGCGGACAATTGGCCGCACCTGCGGTCCCAGGTGCGCATTTGCAAAACTTACTTAACGGGCCAATTCCCGCGCCTACGACCATTTTTCCGCACCTGCGGCATCGCAGGTGCGATGCACCTTCTGCACCAGCGACATCGCAGGTGCGACAAACTCCTCGCACCTGCGGACCATTCCCTATACAGTCAAAACTCGCACCTGCTACGATTTTCTCCACTCCTGCGGAACCTCACCTGCGGCTCCCCTTGCGCAGGTGCGAAAACACCAGCAACCAGCAACCTGCAGATTTCCAAAAATCACTCCAACTTCCCGTCAACCATCCGAAATCAATCCCGAGCCCTTCGGGGCCCCAACCAAACATATCAACACACCCCATAGCGTTATTTCAACTTAGTAGAGCCTTCGAAACACCCAAAAAAACACGAAAATACCAAATTTACATCAAATTCAAGCCTAAGAACTTTGAAACTTCTAAATTTCGCCAACTACGTCGAAACCAACCAAAACACCTCCGATTGACCTGAAATTTTGCAGACATATCCAAAATGACTTTAGGAACATGTTCCAACTTCCAGAATTTGATTCCGACCTCGATAGCCTATTTTTCACTACCGACCGAAAATTGCCAAAAACTAACTTTCGCCAATTCAAGCCTAATTCTACACCGGACATCAGACAAATATTATGAACACACTCCTAAGTCCCAAATCACTTAACGAAGCTATTCGAGCAATAAAATCTGCATTCCGAGGTTGTTTACCAATAAGTCAACTTTCAGTTGATTTTCTCAACTATTAGGCTACTTTAAAAGGTTAAATGTCTAAACTCTCACCATACCACTCCAGACCCAAAAAAACTGATCCAACACATCAAAAACAAGATAGTGATATATAACAAATGCAGAAATAGGGGAAATGGGGTAAATCTCACGGAACGACCGGTCGGGTCGTTACAGTTCGGGAATGAAATTTATTTTGGAATTATAAGTGTCACACTATTTAAACAAAGGATAAGTAAATTTGTGAAGGCGAGAGGGTAAGCAAATAAAAACAAAAGAGTTTCGTCGAAGTTTGACATTTTGGGATAAAATACGGCGCGAGCTATAATACCCGGTATTTATGGACTAGTACCATAAAATGTATCACATGGCCATGAATGTAAGGTGTATAAAGTGTATTAGAAGTGAGTACCATTTTATGTAATTTTAGATAATTGTTAATTATGTGGGTAATTGGTTAATTATGGGTTAATGCGAGATTATCTATTTAATTAAGAAAGGTTTGGACAAGACCAACCCTCCCCATGCGGAAGCACTCCAATCCCCATGTATGACTCTTAAGTTAAATATATATGTGGCAAGGTTTGAGGATTTGACAAAATCTCCTAACGTCAATTATACACCATTTTAGGAAATAGAACCATTATATCTTAAAGACATAAATCACATCTCCACTTTTATTAAGTGAGATTTCAAGAATTCAAAATATGATATCTTGTATCAAGACCAAATCCAGTAACCAAGAACGAAGAGATGGAAACGTGAATTCTAAGAGCTCCAACCAAGCTTTCCATACAATTGTAATGTTATACGTTTCATCCAAAAGCCTTCCATTTCAACGTTAACTCTAAACTCTTAAGAAGAGTTTCAGCAAGTTTCCATACATAACGTTAAGCTAATTATCTTGAGAAAGAGTTTGAACAAAGATGATTTTGCAATAGCAACGTTATTGCTTTGATGCAGTTCATACGTATTGTTCCCTACTTCGATCCGTCGTTATGTGTTGTCGCAATTGACGTGTATTAGAGGGATTTTCAAGAGAATCTGCTCAGGTATGTTAAGGCTATCCCTTCTTTATTTTTGGCATGATCTATATGACATAAGTGAAACGAGCAAATGCACAACTTTCATAAAATATTCTATTCGTAGAAATGCTAGAGATATGTATATTCTTATTCTTCCATGTGTCATATTATTCTATCATTTGTTCATGGGTATCAGAAATATGTAAGTTGGTAAAGTTTATTTCATGATACTAATCAAAGGAAATATGGCCTTAGGACGTACCAAGAGATTTTATTAACGTATTTCATATGCATTTCATGCATTTATACATGCAAATTGACCCGTAACCAGATGGCGTTATATACGTATATATATATATATATATATATATATGTACATATATGTATATGGGATATGGGAAAGGTTATGGTGTTATATAAGCACCACCACATGATCAACTGATATACGCTGATGATTTTGCCACAGTGGCCGAGATGATATGATGGGGTGCCCTCAGAGGCTTGACGATGTTATGAAACATGTACCTATGCACGACATGACATTCATACGCATATGCACGACACCATAAGTATTTCATGATTTACAGAGTTATCCAGACTTACAGGTTGAGTCATTTACTCTATTTTTCTTCCATGTCTATTATGTACTTATTAATGTGCCTTACATACTCGGTACATTATTTGTACCGACATCCCTTTTGCCTGGGGACACTGCTTTTCATGCCCGCAGGTCCCGATAGATAGGTCAAGAGCCCTCCAAGTAGGCTATCAGCTCAGTGGAAGATGTTGGTGAGTTCCATTTGCTTCGGAGTTGCTTGTTTGGTTAGTATATTTAGACGTGTATTGTTTGGTATGGAGGGACTCTGTCCCGACCTTTATGAAAATTATGTATTCTTAGAGGCTTGTAGATAGATGTCATGTACGTAAAAGATTCTATGGCCTTGTCGGCCTATGTTCAGTACACGAGTAGTTATTTTGGTCTTATAGGCCCGTACTTCATATGTGTAAGTTTTTATTCCCTCATGCTTTACTACTGTACCTATGATAAAATGATATGAAAGATATGTTACATTGGTACTCGATTGAGTAAGGTAACAGGTGCCCATCGCGGCCCATCGGTTTGGGTCGTGACAAGAATCCGCTGGCACCTTTCCAAGAAGTCCTGGGCATCCTCGGACTCAGCCCCACTGAATGATGGCGGCTGGAGCCTCCCAAATCTCTCTAGTCTCCTCTGCTCATCATCAGTCATAATGGGACCCACCTAAGCCTGAGTAACTGCAATTGGATGGGCTAGTTGTACCTCCGGTGTATGAAGTCCCTACATTACCTGCTCTGGAGTACAGCGGTGGGAGTCTGAGTACCTCTCCCGGCCTAAGAAGTGGCTGCTGCGGCTGGAACTAAGAACGCATGAGCAAGGCCAGTGCAAACAGTCAATATTTGGGACAGAGTCTCCTGAAGGCCTGGAACCACAATAGGCACTGTTGGTGCCTGAGCTGGTCCTACTGGCTCAACCACATCTGGAACCTGCTCCTGAGTTAGGGCAATTAGTGGATCTACAGGTGCTGCTCTATCTGCTGTATGAGCTGCACCTCTCCCCCTACCGCGACCCAAGCCTCTTGTGGCCCTAGACGGTGGTACTGGTGGCTGTCCATCCTGTCTAGTAGCACGTGTCCTCATCATCTATGAGAGAATAGAATAATAGAAGTTTAGTTCCTGGAATTAACAAATACATATGAAAATAATACTAGAATATGAAGTTTTCCTAAGGGTTCGGCAACCTATCGAAGATAAGTACAGACGTCTTCGTACCGGTCCGCAAGAATCTATTAATCCTGGTCATGATTCGTGACACCTATGTAACCTTTTCTCTGGTACCAACTTGTCACGATCCAAAATCTGACATATCATGATAGCATCTATCATGGTACTAGGCAAGCCGACGTATCACACATACCAACATTTTTAAATCCCAAACATACGATAATAGGTGTAAATAAGTAAGAAATTTCGTAAAAACTGAATATAAACATCATAACTCAGTACAAAATTCTCCCAAAAGATCCGGGTGTCACGGAGTACATGAGCATCTACATAACAACACGGTCTAATCAATGGAACATTTTCTAGGAAATTAGAACAGTATAAACAAGACTAAAAGATAAAGGAGGAGAGTCAAGGTTCGCGGACGCCAAGGCAGCTACCTCAATGATCTCTGAACTGATGAAATGCAGGAATCAGCAACCGTCGTGCCCGGAAACACCTGGATCTGCACACGAAGTGCAGGGTGTAGCGTGAGTACAACCAACTCAATAAGTAACAAGTGAAACCTGTGGTCTGAAAGCACTGACGTACAATGCAATAAAGATACAGAGTTTAATAATACAGAAAAGTAGGTATGCTTCTAGGTTCAGCAGTTAAGTTTAGCACAGTTAAAATATTCCAAGTGTGACTTATAAGAAGAGTATGACGTCTCTATAGCTACATCCAATGTGAATACCGAATGCGATGCAACACAGTGAAATCCCAAGTAATCACGCTGTTAGATCACTCAATCTATCCTTCTCAATTCTCGCTCGTCACGCTCAATCACTCGGTATTGTACGATACCTGTTGCGGCGTGCAGCCTGATCCACATATAGCCTAAGACCTGTTGTGGCACGCAACCTGATCTCAGGCCCCAACTCAGTCACCAAACTCTCCAGTCTCTCGGGTTCACAACACTCGTGCTAAGGAACTCTAATCTATGATACGAGATGTTACAATATACGATAATAGAGTACACAACTGCAATAAGTACATAACTCAAACAACAAAGAACGACCACTGTGGGTTCCAATAGTACCAGCATATAGCCTAAACATGATTTATAGCATGAATCATAGCTCAAGTTCTCTAACACATAGAGTACAACAAAAATGTTCAGATACAATAGCTATGCAGTTCCAGGGAATCGACTAAATCACAATTTCTACAGTGCAGCCTCACCTAGCATACGCATCACCTCAACACCAATCACATAGCACGTAATTCAAGGTTTCATACCCTCAGAACCAAGCTTAGAAGTATTACCGAACTCTACTCCAACAAGCCCTTGCCTTGCGAATTGGCCTCCGAATGTCTCGAATCTCAAGTGTCACGATCCAATTTCTCCTATATGCCGTGATGGCGCCCTACATTACCGTTAGGAAATCCAATAGTGAATTAAATAGGTTATTCCTCTTTTTAATAAGTTTCCAAATAAATAACTTTTGTTTAATAAGAAATTAAGGATTAGAAAATTCAATAAATGAAGCGAAGACAACTGAGTGGAAAACATAGTGATATAAGTACTCCAAAGTCATAAAGTCTACTAGTGTGTGCGCCAAGACCCGGTGTCACAAGTGTATAAGAAACTAGTAGAATATACAAAACTCTAAGTACCGTCTGAATGTAAAGTAGACAAAATGTAGATACAAAAGAGAGACTCTAGGGGTTGCAGAACGGCTCAGGAAGAAGCTCACCACTAGGCCTTGAGATATATGGGATGCGCGCCGGTAGGACTGCCAGATGCACCTGCCTCAGATCCTGCACGGTCAGTGTAGAAGTGTAGTGTGAGTACATAAAAACATGTACCCAGTAAGTATCAAGTCTAACCTCGAAGAATTAGTGACGAGGGGTCGACTTCGACACTTACTATGGGCTAACAATATGAACATAGAAATTCTAAATAAACATGAGTCATGTAAATAATAACAATAACTCATTAACAAGCAGGAGAAAATAATTCTTTCACAAATTTAATAATTGCCATAAATCACTGTCCTTACAAATCGTAACCTTACATGTTACACCTCACATTATTACGTTGATGTTACGCTCCGCAGAATTACGGCGATGTTACACCCCGTAGTATTGTACGTTGGTTTTGTCGTAAGATAATTGACATCAGCTCAAAGATGATATTATTTTTGAGTTTATACGTATTTATGCTATTTATAACAGGTGATAAGTAAGTACCGTGAAGTTTAGACGGTAAAGAAATCAAAGAATATGAATTTCATTGAAGATTGTCAATTTGCGATAAAATACGGTCCAAGCTATAATACCCCGTGTTTATGGACTAGTGCCATACAAGGTACCACATGTCCATGATAGTAAGGTATATAAAGTGTATTAAAAGTGATTAGTATTTTAAGTAAATTGAGATAATTCTTAATTATATGAATAATTGATTAATTATTAGTTTTTAGTGGGAGGTTAACAAGATAATTATTTTTTGGGTGGATAAGCTTAAATGAGGCCTCACCTCAACGTGGCAGCAAGGGGCTATGTAATAATGACTCTTGGTTTAGGTAATTAGGTGGTATATTTAGGAGATTTTTGGGCAAAATTAATCCATAAAGTGGGGCCCACACCTATGATAAAATACCTACATATATCATTAAAGGGAAATATTTATAGCTTCACCAAAAAATTCTTATGAACCCACAATTATAAGAGAATTTCCCGACATTTTTAAGTGAGATGCTTATGTTTCTAAACAACAGGTGAAATCTCAAATAATATATGAAACTGCATAATACTATAGCAACGTGAGATTTGCGATTCTAAGGAAGTACAGTGCAATTTCTCAAGAATATCATACGGATTTTTCCCTATTTCGATCTTGCTGTTACATGTTTTGTCGCAATTGACGTGTGTTAGAGGGATTGCCAAGAGAATCGACTCAGGTATGTTAAGTCTATCCCTTATTTCCTTTTGTCATGATCCATATGATACAAACGAAACGAGCAAATGTATAAATTTTATAAATGAATCTATTCTTAGAAGTACTAGGGGTGTCTATGTTCTTGATTCCACATGTGTCTTATTATTAATCTTCTGTTCATGGGTCTCAGAAAAATACGTAGTTGATAAAATTTATCCGATGGCATATTGATCTTATGACATATTGAGAAATATTATTACCTGACTTCTTATGCGTTGCATTCAGTTATACATGCACATTGACCCATGACCGGATAACATTATATACGTATATATATGTGTATGGGGTATGAGGAAAGGTTATGGCGTTATATACGCACCACCACCTGATCATCTAGTATACGTTGATGATTTTGCCCACAGTGGCCGAGATGATATAATGGTATGCCCTCAGAGGCTTGATGATGTTATGAAACATGTTCCTATGCACGACATGACATTCATACGCATATGCATGACACCATAAGTATTTCATGATTCGCGGAGCTACTTAGACTTACATGTTGAGTTCTTTACTCCATGTTTCCTTCATGTATATTGTATACGGCTTTTCCTGCCTACATACTCGATACTTTATTTTTACTGATGTCCCTTTTGCCTGAGGAAGCTGCGTTTCATGCCCGCAGGTCCCGATAGACAAGTTGAGAGTCCTCCAAGTAGGATATCAGCTCAGCGAAAGGTGTTGGTGCGCTCCATTTGCTCCGGAGTTGCTTATTTGGTCAGTATGATTTGGACATGTATTGATTGGTATGGCGGGCCCTGTCCTTATCTTTATGGTATTTATCTACTCTTAGAGGCTTGTAGAGAGATGTCATGTATATGGATACTTGTATGGCCTTGCCCGCCTATGTTTTGAGTATATAAAGGATAACGCCGGCCGTATAGGCTCGTACGTCATATGTATAGGTCGATATATTATGTTGGTCATACTATATCGAGTATTCCCTCATGCTTTATTCTAGTTATCTCATGATAGCTTTCCTGGTTCATTTAAGTAAAAGAGAACTAGTTTTGAAGCAAAACACTAAATTTCTGAAAATTTCTTTTATCTCTAAAACCCCCAAAAAACCTAAGAAATAAGTGAAAAATAGATGGTGTAATTGGTTCTAAAGATAATAAGTTCAAAATATTAATACTAAAAAACTTTTAAAAGAAAAGACGTGTAACAACCCGACCGGTTGTTTTGAGCTCTAGCGCGTCGTTTAGCGGTTTGGGGCCATGAGCAGCTTCATTTCAGGTATTATGACTTGTAAGCATGGTCGGAATTGAAATTCGGGAAGTTAGGGGGGATTTGGAAAGAAAATTCTCATTTCGGAAGCCTTAAGTTGGAAGAATCAACTAAGGTTGGAATTTTGAGTAAACAACCTCCGAATCAGGATTTGAAGGTTCCAGCAGGTTCGTATGATGATTTCGGACTTGGGCGTATGTTTGGATTGGGAGTCGGATAACCCGGGAGTGTTTCGGCGCATATTATGCAAGATAACATTTTAGAATAATTTTATAAATTTGGGTTGGAAGGCATTTCCGTGAGATTGATGTCCGTTTGGGAATCCGAGTCTGAGAATAGCTTCGTATGGTGATTCTGGAGTTGGGAGCATGATCGGAAGTGAATTCGGATGTCCGTAGGTCATTTTAAAGTCATTTGACTAAAGATAGAAATTTAAAGGTTTTTGAGAAATCCATCCGGAAGTGGAAATTTTGATATCGAGGTCGAAATGCGATTCCGGAAGTTGGAGCAGGTCCGTAATGTTGAAAATGACTTGTGTGCAAAATTTGGGGTCAATCAGACGTAATTTGATAGGTTTTGGCATCAGATGTGAAAGTTTGAAATTTCAAAGTTCATAAAGCTTTAATTGGGGTACGATTCATGATTTCGACGTAGTTTGATGTGATTTGAGGTCTCGACTAAGTCCATGATACGTTTTCAGACTTGTTGGCACGTTCGGACGGGGTCCTGAGGGGCTCGGGTGAGTTTCGGGGTGATTTCGGACCATTTTTAAGCCATTTATAGCTGCTGGTTTTTGGCTACAGCAGTGTGCTACGCGATCGCGGGGAACTTGTCACGATCGCGATGAGTAAAATGAGAGAAATGGGCCAGTGAATCACGAACGCGGAAAGCCTTACGTGATCGCGTAGAGGAAATATTCTGCTGCAGCGACTCGATTTCGAAGGCTCATATCTCACAATCTATAAAGGAATTTTGAGATGGTATAAAAATGAAAGTTGTATAACTTTGTATATAGTTTCTGTAGAAGTAAACCAATTATCATTTGAATTTGTGTACAAAGAGATATGGCTGTTACATTATAGGGTGTCCGGGAAGATAAAGAAGAAATTAGTGTTGCACAGGGCTGATATTGGTAGCTTATATCTAGAAATTTATAAGGAATTGGGAGATGACCAAATCATAAAAGTTGTTGATCTTGGAGTTTAAGTTTTACAATATTAAATCATATGTCATTTGAATTTTTTTTCAAAAAGTTATGACCATTCTACTAGAGGCTGTCCGGAAGAGCTGGGCATTTGTTCTTCGCGATCGTGAAACTTTTTCCGCGATTCTGAAGAGAAAATTTTGGGCTGGAAATTTTGTATTTCGTGATCTCGAAGCATTTTCCACGATCGCGATGAGTAAATATCTGGATATTTGGAGCATTTTTAGCATATTTGGAGCTATGGAGCTCGGATTGAAGCGATTTTTGAGGCGATTTTTACCATATGAAATGTGGTAAGTGTTTTCTTCACAATTTTGAGTTAAATACATGTGTATATGTGATTAGAACATGGAAATTAGTTGAAATTTTGGGTTTATGGTAGAAGACCTAGAGATTGGTATTTTGGATTTTGACTACGAAATTGAGCAAGAAATTAAGAGTAAATTATATATTTGAGCTAGTAAAGTCATGGGTAATCATTATCTTCGAAAAATTTCGGAATCCGGGAACGTGGGCCTGAGGGAAAGTTGGTCAACTTTTCGAGCGGAGGTGGGAATTTATGAAACTTGAATTGTTAACAATTATTAGAGTATATTTTCATTAGTTTACCGTTATTTGGCTAGTTTTGGAGCATTGCGCAACGATTTGAGTCATCGGAAGGTCTTGGAAGCCGGTTGTGAAATTTCGGAGCCTGGTATGTCTCCTTTCTAACCTTGTGAGGGGGAATTATCTTCCTAGGTAAGCTAACTAAATATGTGCTAATATTTGTGGGGGCTACGTACACACGTAATGACGAGGGTCTGTGCGCAGCTACTATCATGTTTATGTCCGGGTAGTCTGGGACCCAAAAGCATGTTTTAATTGCCGTATTTGTAATCTTATTGATGAAAATAAAGTTTTTAAACCTTACCGAACTTGGTAAAAAGAAAATGGATTTCTGGAAAAGATTTAAATACTATTTTTGTGACCTTTAAAATTGAAATTTGTCATTTACTTCAGTATTTGCTTTCCCGATGTAGTCGGGGTAGACTGTTTGATTGTGCATGACTGCATGTGACCGCTTCACAATTTACGTTCCGCGAGCGGAGTGTTATTTCCCCCACTCTCATGGGAGTGGTCCGTACGCCACAACGAGATTGAAAGATGAAATTATGGTTCGGGCCGTTCGACCCTCGACAGTGCACAGATATGATTATTATGATGGCTCATGACGGTTGTCCTTATCCCATATGCGCATGTTAAATTGTTAATGATTTCATGGATTTTGGAGTGAAAAGATATTTGGGGGAAAATGAAGTAGTAATTGTTTATTTACTTACAGTATTTATTTGAATTACAATTATCTTTAATGTTTACTGTTTTTATCATCCACGTATGCCTATTACTGATATCATATCGTGTTAAATTATTTTGTTGGACCTTAGTGAGTGTCAAGTCAACCTCTCGTCACTACCTTTTCGAGTTTAGGCGGGATACTTATTGAGTACACGTTGTTTTCATACTCATGCTACACTTGCTGTGCATTTTGTTGCACAGGTACCTTCATAGCAATATGGCTAGCTTGGAGACTTAGACGAGCTGCATCATTCAGAGACGACCCGCAGTCGGCAGAGTCTTCCTCTATGTATTGTATTCTCATATTTATGTCCAATTTGTATTCTGGACAAGTTTTTTCGAATTTGTAAAATTCTTAGAAATTGCTCATGTACTTGTGTCACCGGGTTCTGGGATATGTTTGGGATGTATTTTATCAAAATGGAATATTGGACTGTTATTTCTACTTAATGAATTTCATTTAGATATTGCGTGTTAAGTGAAAGGTAATGATTTCAAAATGCTAAAACAGGAAATTTAACTTAACCATTTAATGATTGGCTTGCCTAACAGCGGTGTCCAGCGCCATCACGACCTTCTGGATTTTGGGTCGTGACAATGTGGTATCAGAGCACTAGGCTCCTTTAGGTCTCACGAGTCATGAGCAAGTCTAGTAGAGTCTTGCGGATCGGTACCGAGACATCTGTATTTATCTTTGAGAGGCTACAGGGCTGTTGGGAGTACTTCCCTTCTTGATTCCTCATCGTGCGATTTGATTCCTTTAAGGCTTATGCCTATGTTTCATCTTACTCAATCTTACGCATCTCGAAGCGCTTGCTATGAATTAGGAATTTGAGGAATTGAAATGGCGCTACGTATATGGTGCGTGATGTTTTCCATGCGTAATTGGTTGGGGCTGTTGTGGTTGCTCTGTAGAAGGATAATATGTTGTTTCAGCTCAGTAGCTGTGTTGCTGAGAGCCTTGAGGCTATGCTCAGGTAGTGATGATACTTACAATTGGTTATCGTGCGATGTGGATATGATGGTAGGATTTTTGCCCATATGTAGAGTCAATGAATGACTTGAAGGGAGGTCTTCTCAGAGCGTGATTTTGAGATTTCAGCATTTTAGTTCCGACGAAGGAAAGGCAATTGAACTATAAATGGTCAGGTTTTGGATTGATAAAGTAGTAAGACTTGGTGTTTTCAAGTGAGGTGGAATATTCACATGTGGTGTGATATCGTCGTCATTGATCAAATGGAATTTGTTAAGTTTGTCGGGGCTATGGTTTCTTCGGTTGAATGGGGTTAGAGTACTGTGAAGAAGTATTGAAGAAGCGGCTCTCAAAGACCGTGAGGTGCGGTGGTTCAGTACTGTATAAGTGTTGATAATGAAGGCAGCTCGAGATAGATGATCTCGGAGAATTTGAAGTCGTGGCGAACTGCTGGATTAAGAACTACAGAGAATGATGTTGAATTGAGGTAGCAATTGGGCAGCATACAATGAAGGAAGATATGTGAAAAGTGCTAGGCGGTGGTTCCCTTCCTAAAAGGCTAGGTGTAAGGAACGGAATTCAGGTAGTTGTTTAAAGGAATGAGTTTAACAAGTGGGAGAGTGGCAGCGTAGCACATGAGTTAATTGGTAAGACAAATACCTATCTTGAGGGAAAGTTTGAGAGTTTTAGTGGATGGTGATTGGGTTCACGAGCTTAAGTTGAAATGTGGGTTATTTCGGCGGAAGGTTAGATACAACAGGGAGGAGTTGTTAGGAATGAATAAGGAGGCAATGTGGCGGTAAATTTGAAGATGTTGTAGCGCATTTAGTAGATGTCCATGAAGAGCGGACGGACTGGTAAAGTTGGTGAATGAGGGCAGGCTTAGGATGGGATATTGATGTTGTAGAGGGTGTGCAGTACAACGTCGTTGGAAGGTGTCAGTTGGTGATTTCCATAGGTGGGTTATCTTCTGTGAGTAGGTTAGCAGTTGTGTGGTTGGCAAGTCTCTGTGAGGAATTCTAGTGGCTATTCAGTAGGAGGCAGAATGTGTGAATAATGCTAGAGAATTTGAGTATTTAGGGAGTGATGGGAGTGCCAACATGGGAATTCAGAAGAATTCGGCGGATTGATTGAGCAGAATCATGTTAACAAAGGAGAAAGAATCTCAGCAGGGTCTAGAGTGGTGCAAGAAGTAGTTTCGGGCTAAGTGGGGGAGTCCCACCGCCTGCAATTGGGCTGCGGGATTATCTTCTCATGGGGGTTGCGGATTGTCGGCATATTAGCAAGTTATTACAACTAAGGAATAAAGTGGTAATTGAGCATGTGATTTGATAAATATGTGTAAAAGTTGATCCTATTGGACCAGGGTTAGGTTTTGGGAGATTCAGAATTTATGCTTAAGGCATAGGCGAGTTGTAAGGGTAGTGACTTAGTCACATGCTTCATTAAGAAGGTGTGCATGTGCTAAAAGAGCCTTGGAGCTGATTGTATTCGGGCCAGTCAGAGTGGGTGACTCTTGATAGCGGTCCTAATGAATTCAAAGGCAAGAATGCGGTGTTTAAGGGTTTCAAGCAGTAGTATGATTAAGAATCGAGCTTGTTCAGCGTAATTTCTGAGAAACGAAAAATGATTGGAGTGTTCTATGTTATTTTCAGCGTACAAAATAGTATTGAAGGAGTGAGAGAAATAAATTTTGAATTGTAGAAAGGTTATCAGGAGGGTATGAGACGGTTTACGGGATTGAGACAACATGGTCTCGTGAATCTAGGCCACTTGGGATGCGTGATGGTTGAGTTTGTTATGTGTCGAATGGGTTTGCTATTATTCTGAGGCAATTAGGGATGATTAGGAGAAGATAGATTGGTTAGCCATGGTTGAAATGGCACATGTACGACAGTGATCAGTTCCTTCAATGTGATTAAGTTATGCATGTGGTTTGTGCCGGTGTGTGTGTGGCTTGTCGGCCGCCGTAATTGATTTATTTGAAAGTATTCAAGTATTACGGCCTGTCAGGTGTAGGCAGATCCCGGAAGGATTATGGTGGCATAGACTACTACTTAAGGATTTGCATGTATTGTGATTGTGAGAATTCACTCGTGTGTTTTGATGATTCTCTAGAGTTGAGGTAAGTATAAGGTTTCTATGTGATGAAGTGTTCACCCTATAAGTGGTTTAGGAGTTATGATGGAATTCTTGCGCTATCTTATATTGTCATGTTAGGTGCGGTAAACAGTATGTAATTGGGAGTAATAATCGAGATTGCGGTTCGGTGTTAACAAGGATGTCATAAGCTCGGATGAGTAAGGAAACTGGTGTTGTCTTCAGTGTCACCTGAGATCGGTGTTTGGTGAAAGAGGCTTTGTATCCTGGTTATGGGTTCTTGATTGGTTTTACAACATTAGCATGGTCGGTGGTATGGACGTGCAAACTTGTTACCTAGTGTGGAAGGTCGTGGGAGCGTGACCACATGAAGATTATATAAGTATGACATGTAGTCACCTGATTGATTGAATATTTAGACCAAGTATAAGGAAGTGCAACATTGCTTATTTGAGAATTTATGCCTAGAAGGCGTTCGGTTCAGTTGGTTGTGGATTGTGAGGTGTTTTTACCGGCTATGACGGCTGCTCTTGGGTGTTATGAGAAAAGGGGTGTACATAGCCTAGTTCGGTGCGAGCAGAATCGGCTTGGGAGTTGTGAAATGTCTTGATAAATTTTCTATGTGCTGAGTTTCTGCGTAGCAATGATGTTATGTGAGCAGGAGAGCTCTTGAGATTCAGAGTATATATATATATATATATAGCACCTCAGTTGTGCTTAAGTTTTGTATCATATGGCTCTATCAGTCTCCTC
This sequence comes from Nicotiana paniculata, assembly GCA_005239505.1. Taxonomy (NCBI): domain Eukaryota; kingdom Viridiplantae; phylum Streptophyta; class Magnoliopsida; order Solanales; family Solanaceae; genus Nicotiana; species Nicotiana paniculata. The sequence continues at coordinate 114,238 of ML315531.1, forward strand.
AAGATGGTATTATGCACTTAGCGTGCTTGTGACCGATATTCAGTAATTTGTAATAATGAGCAATCCAACTTGGTGTGTATCTCCTTATATGAATTTTATTATGGAATCGGGTGGCACGCCGCCTATGTTATTTGAATTAGGTTGCCGCATCAGTGGGATGTTGAGGTTTCTATAATTATTTTTCTTGTGTTTTACTCCCTATTTTCTTAGGAAAGTTCATATTAGTTGCGTGAGTCGAGTAGTCCCTTCCTGAGTCATTTCCTTATGTATCATGTTCGAGTTGTGGTCTATTGGCTCATTGTGGCATCGTGTGAGACTGATGGTCATGTCTGGGAGTGATTTATTGACTGACCAGTTCATACCGGGTGAGACGAGATTATTGCATTAGGGATCTGTGCGATAAGATTATGTGAAATACATTAAAGGACAATTACCCTTATTGGATCGTAATGAGATGATGATATTAGTCTAGAGGAAGGATTCAATGTTTGGTTAACTCTGCAATTAGTTAGAGATTTCTACACATCTCCTCCATTATGGTGGTATCGCCAGCATTATGGCAGGATGTATATATATCATAAGGTGCATTGCGAGCATCAGATTCATGGAATTTTGGCTATTAAGGTTCAGGGAGTGTCATTGTGGTTAGATGATGAAATATGCAGTGCATGGTGCTAATTCAGCAAAGGTATGCAGTCATGTTCTGTTATATCGTATGGTAGTTGATACGGTGTTTATATATTGGAACTAGGCCTGACATAGAAATTTCATGTGTTGGAACTGGGTTCTGAGCTTATTATATGGATAAAAGAGAATATCATCATATTTGATCAAGCTAATGTGCTCAACTGGGTTGTGGTGTCACGGGCATGTGCTCGAGGTGTTAAACAGTGATTTTAGATAACTCTAGGGCAGTTCCTAGCACGTTCAAGGACGAACGTCTGTTTAAGTGGGGAAGGGGGGGATGTAACGACCCGACCGGTCGTTTTGAGCTCTAGAGCGTCGTTTAGCGGTTTGGGGCCATGAGAAAATTCATTTCAAGTATTATGACTTGTACGCATGGTCGGAATTGAAATTCGGGAAGTTCAAGAGGATTTGGATAGAATATTCTCATTTCGGAAGCCTTAAGTTGGAAGAATCAACTAAGATTGGAATTTTGAGTAAACAACCTCTGAATCTGGATTTAAAGGTTCCAGCAGGTTCATATGATGATTTCGGATTTGGGTGTATATTTGGATCAGGAGTCAGATAACCCGGGAGCGTTTCGGCGCATATTATGGAAGATAACATTTTAGAAAAATTTCATAAATTTGGGTTGGAAGGCATTCAGTGAGATTGATGTCCGTTTGGGAAGCCGAGCCTGAGAATAGCTTCATATGGTGATTCTGGAGTTGGGAGCACGATCGAAACTGAATTCGGATGTCCGTAGGTCATTTTGAAGTCATTTGGCTAAGATAGAAATTTGAAGGTTTTTGAGAAATCCGACCAGAAGTGGAAATTTTGATATCGGGGTCGGAATGCGATTCCAGAAGTTGGAGGAGGTCCGTAATGTCGAATATGACTTATGTGCAAAATTTGGGGTCAATTAGATGTAATTTGATAGGTTTCGGCATCGGATGTGAAAGTTGAAATTTCAAAGTTCATAAAGCTTGAATTGGGGTGCGATTCATGATTTCGACGTAGTTTGAGGTCTCGACTAAGTCTGTGATACGTTTTAAGACTTGTTGGCACGTTCGGACAGGGTCCCGAGGAGCTCGGGTGAGTTTCGGACCATTTATAGCTGCTGGTTTTTGGATACAGAAATGTGCTACGCGATCACGGGGAATTGGTCGCGATCGCGATGAGTAAAATGAGAGAAATGAGCTAGTGAATCGCGATCGCGGAAAGCCTTACGCGATCGCGTAGAGGAAATGTTCTGCTGCAGTAACTCGACTTTTGAGGCTCATATCTCACAATATATAAGGAATTTTGAGATGGTATAAAAATGAAAGTTATATCTCTTTGTGTCTAGTTTCTATAAAAGTAAACCATTTAGCATTTGAGTTTTTGTACAAAGAGATACAACTGTTACACTATAGGATGTCCAGGAAGATAAAGAAGAAATTTGTGTTGCACAGGGCTGACTTTGTCAGCTTATATCTCGAAACCTATAAAGAATTGGGAGATGACCAAAACATGAAAGTTGTGGATATTGGAGTTTAGTATTCAGAACATTAAATCATTTTTCGTTTGGAGTTTTCTGCAAAAGGTTATTACCATTCTACTAGAGGCTGTCCGGAAGAGCTGGGTATTTGTTCTTCGCGATCGTGAAGCTTTTTCCGCGATCGCGAAGAGGAAATTTTAGGCTGGAAATTTTTGTACTTTGCGATCGCGAAGAATTTTTCGCGATCGTGATGAGTAAATACCTGGGCAGAAGTTATATATCGAGGTTTCGGCCATTTTTAGCATATTTGGAGCTATTGAGCTCGGATTGAAGCGATTTTAAGGCGATTTTCACCATATGAAATGTGGTAAGTGTTTTCTTCACAATTTTGAGTTAAATAAATGTGTATATATGGATTAGAACATGGAAATTAGTTGAAATTTTAGATTTTTGGTAGAAGACCTAGAGATTAGTATTTTGGATTTTGACCACGAAATTGAGCATGAAATTAAGAGTAAATTATTTATTTGAGCTAGTAAAGCCATGGGTAATCATTATCTTCAAAAAATTTCGGAATCCGGACACGTGGGCCCGAGGGCAAATTGGTCAACTTTTCGAGCGGAGGTGGGAATTTTTATAATTTGAATTGTTAACAAGTATTAGATTATGTTTTCATTAGTTTGCCGTTATTTGGCTAGCTTGAGAGCGTTGTGCAACGATTTGAGTCATCAGAAGGGCTTGAAAGACGGTTACGGAATTTCGAGCGGGGTAAGTCTTCTTTCTAACCTTGTGAGGGGGAATTATCCCCCCTATGTGAGCTAATTAAATACGTGCTACTATTTGTGGGGGCTACGTACACACGAAGTGACGAGGGTCCGTGCGTAGCTACTATCATATTTATGTGCGGGTAGTCTAGGACCCAAAAACATGTTTTAATTGCCGTATTTGTAATCTTATTGATGAAAATAAAGTGTTTAAACCTTACCGAACTTGGTAAAAAGAAAATATATTTCTGGAAAAGATTTAAACACTATTTTTGTGACCTTTAAAAGAGAAATTTGTCATTTACTTGAGTATTTGCTTTTTCGATGTAGTCGGGGTGGACTGTTTGATTGTGCATGAATGCATGTGACCGCTTTGCAATTTACATTCTGCGAGTGGAGTGTTATTTCCCCCACTCTCATGGGAGCGGGCCGTACGCCACGACGAGATTGAAAGATGAAATTATGGTTCGGGTCATTCGACCCTCGGCAGTGCACATATATGATTATTATGATGGCTCAGACTGGTTGTCCTTATCCCGTATGCACATGTTAAATTGTTAATGATTTCATGGATTTTGGAGTGACAAGATATTTGGGGGAAAATGAAGTAGTAATTGTTTATTTACTTCCAATATTTATTTGAATTATAATTATCTTTAATGTTTACTATTTTATCATCCTTGTATGCCTATTACTGATATCATATCTTGTTAAATTAATTTGTTAGACCTTTGTAAGTGTCAAGTCGACCTCTCGTCACTACCTCTTCGAGGTTAGGCGAAATACTTACTGAGTACACGTTGTTTTCGTACTCATGCTACACTTGTTGTGCATTTTGTTGAACATGTACCTTCATAGCAATATGACTGACTTGGAGACTTAGATAAGCTGCATTATTCGGAGACGACCCGCAGTCGGCAGAGTCTTCCTCTATGTATTGCATTCTCATTTTTATTCCTTTTCCAATTTGTATTTCAGACAAGTTTTGTAGAATTTATAAAATTCTTAGAAATTGCTCATGTACTTGTGTCACCGGGTTTTGGGATGTGTTTGGGATGTATTTTATCAAAATAGAATATTGGACTGTTATTTCTGCTTAAAGAATTTTATTTAGATATTGCGTGTTAAGTGAAAGGTAATGATTTCAAAATGCTAAAATAGGAAATTTAATTTAAACATTTAATGATTGGCTTGCCTGACAGTGGTGTCCGGCGCCATAACGACCTCAGGTTTGGAATCTTCAAGTTGGGAAAGATGAAGTTAGGGTTTTTGACGTGGGTGGGAATAAATTTGGAGTCTTTGATTTAGACGAAAAAGTCTTCTGATTTGGGGGGAAATGTCGAAGCTTTATGACCTTAGCCGTAGTTGGTCGTCTTTTTTCTTTACATTTATTTACTTTTGTTTTTTTTTTGGGCTTTATTTAGCTTGCTAGGCAATATAATTTTTACACAAATTGCTGGTCAGATGCATTATTTAATTTTTCTAGTCATATACATCGTTTATACATTGATTAAATGTAATTATTCAAATATAATACATAAATTATGTATTATACATATACCAGTTATTTTTAGTTTAAGTGGTTTGGTGGGCGACTATTTGGATTTATTCTTCCTAGACATTTATGGAGTGGGTTAAAATTGCAAGCCCAAATATAATGTTAAAAATAAAAATTATGATACATAAAAAAAGAAAAATATATAAATTTTATTATAATTCGTTTTGTATAAAATAAATTTAAAAATTGTATACATATATATCAGGATTATTTTACATATCAACCAAAACCAAACCAAATCATTACCGACATATTTTTTTCTTTTCTGTTTGACTATATTTATTATTTTGATGCGGTTTATTTGTTTCCTGTGTACACGCCTACCAAAGATGATTAAATGAAAGTATTTTATTGCTTAGAGTGGTTTATCGGCGTAGTTCTATTTTAAAAAAATATTTTGAACAATTAGTATTCGGCCAAAATGAAAGGGATGATAATAGTGCCCTATTTCTAATATTGTACTTTTATCCAAAAATTAAAAATGTAAAATAAAGTCTTATCAAATTGTTAAAAAATATTTTTGGCCATTTACCCGTCAATTAGACTACACGGATAAATTAAAAACAATTTTACATGATGAATGCATATTGAAATATTTTGTCTATAAAAGCATGTTGATTTGCCTTTCGTTGCTTGACGAGTGTTGAACAGTGATGGCAGATTAGAAATATGTATTTTTAGTTACTCTGCACCCATTATTTGCTTTACTTTAATTGTGATTGAGCAAAATATGGATAATTTATACCCATTACGTATTTTACATTGTGTAGGTCGTGATTTTGAACTAAAACGAGTTTTTGGAGCAAAACTAAGTAAAAGCGAACTTTAAAATTTGAGTAGAAGTTCAAAAAATTGAAATTGAAATTGAGTTCGGTGATCAAAGATCAAGTGCGCATAAAAAAAGTGAAAGAAAAAATGCTCAAGGCCAAGTGAGTGGCCGATCACGGCGTGACGGGGAACGTTTGGTTTGGCACCTTGTGCCTAGAAAAAGGTTGAGACAAAGGCAACACACGTCATATGTTATGCCATGTATCTTGATGTTCTAAGATAACAAGTTAATAATGCAGAAAAATATGAAGAACTAGGGGAAGTTCCATTACCGCGACACCCAAGGCGCCGCGCCCCGCACCACGGTAGGCTAATTCGGGCTGAAAGTTTGGTTTCTCATCTCATTAAGAGTAATTTGGCCCAAAGGTATTTTGTATATGGTATAAACACTTCTTAAACACAACACTGAAGGAGGATTTGACCTATAAGATTTTGAGAGAGCTACCACGACTTGAAGATAATGTTTACCTGTAAAACGGTACAATTGAATTTATAGCGTAGTTTATAGATAAACGAATCGATTTGATCCCAAAATGATAAAGAATTAAATAAAATGCAAGAATTAATGTTCGAATCGAGATAAAGTAGCAGATAGCTTGGTTTCGGGAGCAAGGTTTCTGAAAGCAGCAACAAAAATAACGTTAAATAGAAAATAAAGTATTATTGAGCTTGGAATAATGTGTAGCATATGTTTGTTAGATTTTTGTTGTATGTTACAATGACTGTTGAAGTCGCTATTTATAGCTATACCCATGGAACAAGGTCATAGGATCAAGTCCCTCTTAAATGATAGTTATAGGGGCTATTGATGAATATGTAACGACAGGTCATGAATGCCAAAATTCTTTGTAACGGATGTGTATTTAATACTGAGGAATATTCTTCATTGAATGTTATCTGGTGGCGTCACGCCCCCTTTTTCTGGCAAAATCGGGTTTCGACATTTTCGGGACAACTCCTTTTTGAGAGGGTAAGAAATTGGAATTGAGAGAGTCGCCATCTAACAGATTAAGGTGCATTAGGGCACCTATAACAATTAACTCATAGAACCAGTTTACATCACCAGAGATCGGGTAAGGGCTCAAATTACCTTGAGGGGGAGGTGTTAGACACCCCTCGAGGTCCACAACGGTGGGTCCCGACCGAACTTAAATTAAGCGAATTAGTCTAAAAAGGGAAGACACAATTTGACCAAATGCAATATCCAGTTTATTTTAAACAAGAGTATATGGGGTCCTAAATTTTTTAGCCTATAGGATCATTCCATACAATACTTTGTAACTCCCTCAAGTCGGGGTGTCACTCGTAGTATTAACGCATGGGCTATCATGTCCTTACTACCCAATTACTATTTTTAAGTTGTTACTTAAGCGTTCTAGCAGTTTCTAGCTCGTTCCTTATGCGTGCACTACCCGTCCCTTACCTATGGCCCTGGAGGCATTAGGACCTCTATTTGGGATAGTTCTAGACCAACCTATATTACTAAAAATGTGAAATCTAGGCGATAAACAATAACAAATAGGACTTTCAGAGTAAGGAACAAGTATGGGCTCGCATTGACCTCTGCACATAGACAACAAAAGCACGCAAATTTTATTACTTTGGAATCCTATAGGCAAGATATCTATGTGGTAAAACAGAATGCAGAGACAGTTTTATTAAGGAGAGCATTAAGACCTATTTATTTGCTTACTGATTTTATTCAGCACGAATCTGGGCACTTCAGGCAGTAATATGTCACAATTATAAACCCACAATTATTTCTAAGTCCTACAAATATATTGCATAAGTGATTGACAGTAGTGAACGAATTCAGAATCGACCAACAAGATCTTATAGGCATGATTTCTGCGAGCTTATTAATTACAAGCCTATAAAAAGGATTTCTAAGTGTAGCATGGATTTTAATCTATAGAGAGAGGTTTTATTCCTTTTAAATCCTATAGGAATGCTTTCTAATTGCTGAATTGATTTAAACCCTATAGGCATGATTTGTAAATGTTGAATTGATTTATACCCTATAGGCATGATTTCTAAATGCTGAATTGATTTATACCCTATAGGCATGATTTCTAAATGCTGAATTGATTTAAACCCTATAGGCATGATTCTTAAATGCTGAATTGATTTAAACCCTATAGGCAAGATTTCTCAATGCTGAATTGTCACGACTCAAATTTCTCTCTGTTGGGTATCGTGATGACACCTACTCTTAAGAACTAGGTAAGCCTAATATTCACAGAATAACAACAATAATAATAAAATCTAACATTTTTCTTAAATAAATAATTCTTTATACATTGCATATTCCCAAAATCCGGTAGTACAAGTCATAAGATTTATAGAGTTTACTACAACTTCTAATTACAACTGTTTGGAAGTAAGCAGAAACAATGTAAATGCAAAATAAGAAGGTGACTCCAAAGCTTGCGAGAGCAACAACAGGTTTACCTTGAGTCTCCTCGGCAAGAGTCTGCACAACTACTAACAATCAATACCTGTATCTGCACATAAAAGTAGTATGAGCACACCACAGTGGTCCCAGTAAGTATCAAGACTAACCTTGGTGAAGGAGTCAAATAGGCAATAAGAAAAAAATCGAAAAGTAAGAAATTCTACATTTAAGCAAATAAAGATGAAACTAGAAATTAGGAAATTCAATGATGCCAAGCACAATTCATACTCGGCGAATATAAGAATCTAAGATTCCTAAAGGGTCAACTTTTCACAAATAAGTTCGAGCACGCACTCGTCACTTTGCGCACACGGACTACTATCAACATAGAAGACTCAAATCCTAAGAAGTTTTCCCCCACACAAGCTTAGGCAAGATACTTACCTCGAAGACAACAACCCGGTACTCTAAAATGAACTTCTCGGGAGAAAAGACCTCCGGACGGCTAAAAATCAACTATAACAACTTCAAAATACACATAAAACTTGTAAGGAACTATTCCGGATAATAAAGTTTCAATCTTTACAAAAATATAAAAATCGATCCAAAAGTTGACCCTCGGGCCCGCACCTCGGAACACGTCAATTTTAAAAAATCTGAATACCCATTCCAATACGAGTTCAACCATACAAAATTTATCAAATTCCAATACCATTTGGTCCCTCAAATCACGATTTTTCATTTTAGAAATTTTCTTCGAAAACCAACATTTTTCTCAACTCAAAATGCAAATTAAATGATGAAAATAAAGATAAAATCATGGAATATATTTAGTTCTAGTCGAAGAACACTTACCCAATCGAATTTCGTGAAAAACCCACCAAAAATCGCCAAGAACCGAGCTCAAAATGTGATAAAAATGGCTTAACCCTCGATTTTGGAATATAATCTATCTGTCCAGATTCTTAAGCAATGCGATCGCGAGAGTTTAAGTGCGATCGCATAGAGTAAAATAATTACTGGCTAAAATGTGCTATGCGATCGCGTAAGGACTGATGCGATCGCATAGAAGGAAAATATTTACTGACCCAAAATGTGTTATGCGATCGCGTGTGCAATGATGTGATCGCATAAAATGAAAATGTTTATTGACCCAAAATGTGCTATGCGATCGCGTGTAGAGTGATGCGATCGCATAAAAGAAAAACCAGAAGATAGAATCAAAAGTGAAGAATAGAAGAAAATTAACAAGCCCATCTGAAACACACCCGAGGCCCCTGGGACCCCGTCTAATCACCCAAACAAGTCATATAACCTAATACGGACTCACTCGAGGTCTCACATCATATAAAACAACGCTGAAATGACAAATCAAACCAAAAATCAAACTTATAAATGTTCAAATCTTCAAATATCAAAACTCGTGCCAAAACCTATCAATTCAACCCGGAATGACACCAAATTTTGCAGACAAGTCATCAATAACACAACAGACCTACATCCACTCTCAGAATTCCATTCCTAGCCCGATATAAAAAATTTAACCTATCAGCCGAAATAACCAAAATTCTAACTTTCACCGAATTACCTCAAATTACTCTACGGACCTCTAAAACCAATTCCGGACACGCGCCTAAGTCCAAAATCATCATACGAAGTTGTTGGCATCACCCAAAACTCATTCTGAGGCCATTTACTCAAAAGTCAAACCTCCGGTTAACTTCCATCACTTAAGCTTCAAAAATTGAAATTTTCCATCCAATTCTACTCCGGATTATCCGGTAACTGAATCCAACCATGCACGTAGGTCGATATACATAATGTGAAGCTGTTCAAGACCTTACGCCACAGAACGAAGCTTAAATTCCCAAAACGAACGATTGGGTCAGTACATTCTCCCCATCGTAAAATAAACGTTCGTCCTCGAATGTGCCAAGATTCGCCTCGAACTCATCCAACCACTGAATGCACACTTCCAAAATACACCCGGGGGTGATCCCACGTCACTCCAATCTACATAATCCTGACGACACCTTATCAACTGCTATTTAGCCTTTCTACTAACACCGATAAGCCTCAGACCTCAAATTCTAACCTTCCCTTCATTTCCACAAGACCCGATTCTAAATCCATATACAATATCAGTCTCAACCAGCTACGTCAACTCATGCCTACACCCACAAGGTACGACCACACAAACATAACACACCACATATGGGTCTTTACTAACATTTCTGATCACAATAGCTGCCCGAAATCAACTCCGGTAGAAGTCTGTTTCAAACCTCCATCACACTGATAATAATGCAAGAAACAAGAGGACTTCATTATTAGACATCCGAATCACCAAGCCACAACTAACACCACTGGGCACACATCCCGCAAGCTAAAACTCAAGGAGCGTAGAACAAAAATGACTAAATACGAAAAGAGAACACATAAGTAAACTATCAAACAAACCCGCCAGGCACAATTATATATCAATGCTAACCTACCAAACAATATAACAAGGAAAGAATCAAAGCATATAAACGAATCACAAGGACCCCGTCTTGATATAACTTCTATCACGATACACAGCCCGGTTCAAACACTTCAAATCACACGAAATCACGAGCGTTTTGCCCTCAACTCTAAATCATAAATAGGATATATATAACCCACCAACTGGAACTTTTCACTAGATCACTTCCTTCAACAAAATTACAACACGTAATGGCCCCCACATTGGTGGAGCATAAGAATCACAGCTCGTAACCACTATACTCAGGAATCACATCAAGCCTACCGTACTAGACGACATGAATTTACTACTAGTCTCATATCTCCCAATAATGAATAAAAACAAATAATATACATGGGCTACCACTCACAGAATCTCCCAAAAGGAGCAAACACGAAAATAGAGTGCAAAGCATGTAACTCACTCATAAACGAAATAACAAATGAGGCAACTCATCCCGACCAGCAGAGCTATAATGAATTAAAAATAGTGCCCCTCTGTTACAAATCAAAACATACCTGTACTATAACATCTGGCACAACGGCCTCAAGACTACTATACGAAACACATCAACGGGCCGGGCCTCCCCCTCTTTGGCGCCCTCTACTCACCGAAATGCCCTGCTGTAACACATCTGCCCGGAGCCTGGGACAATCTCTCACCATGTGGATGATATCTCCACACTCAAAATAACCTCTCTGCTGATGTGGCTATGGAAACTATGCGGTACAAGTAATCTGAGACCCATGAGTACCTGAAACTCCATGCAAAGCCGGTAATGCAAATTGAACTAGCTGACCCACAAAACCTCTACCGTGTCGTAACCTGCCTCCATAATAAGGACCAATAGATATCTTCGACCTACGAGGTCTCCTCAACTCTCTGCCCTTTCTCTTCTGACTTAGTCTGTCCTTCCTTTCATAGCCCCGCCTGTCATCTCTCTCATGATCCAGCATGCCCTTAACTCTACGAGCAATCCCTACTACCTGCTGAAATGAAACATCCGACTCTACCTCTTGAGCCATGCTGAACCGAATATCATGCATGAGGCCCTGAATGAATCTACGAAAATGCTCTCAGGACATGCTCTAATACTGACGTAGTTCCATGGCACAGCCGCTCAAATGCGCACCATTTATCTCAGAGGGTCTGAGGTATAAAATCGCTCAAAAACATCTGTAAAAACTGACTCCATGTAAGTGAAGCTGACTCGGGCGGGCTATCCAACTCATATGCCCGCCACCACTGATAAGCCGCTCCCCTGAGCTGAAGTGTAACGAAAGCAACCCCACTCATCTCCACAATACCCATAATACGAAGAATGCGGTGACACTCCTCCAGGAAACCCTGGGCATAATCTGTCGCCAATCCACTGAAGGTAGGAGGGTGGTACTTCTTGTACTTCTCAAGTCTAAGTTGTTCTTCCTCAGATGCTACTGCCCTAACCACGGGCAGAACTGGGACCACAGGCTGTGCTTCCATGACACCTGGAACCTGACCAACATGATCTCGCTCCCCTGTAGTTTGGCCGACGGGAGTGTGAGCTCCTCCCCTGCTATATGAAGTAGTCGGTTCACCAGGAATCAACCCCGCCTGAGTCAAGGTACCAATCATATCCCAGAACTGTGACAAGGTCTCCTGAAGTTCAGGTGTAACAACAGGCGCCTCCGGTGCCTGCTCCCCAACTGTAACTACTGGCATCTCCTCAACGGCTGCTCTGCCAGGTGCTCTAGCTACGACACATGCCCCTTGTCGGCCTCTGCGTCTACCTCTGCCCCTGGCAGAATCTGCTCAGGGGGGTAACATCCTTAGGATCTGCAGCTCGCGTCCTCACTATCTGTGAGAGAATGGAATGATAAATTTCAAAATTCAAGATTAATGAACTCTCATGATAGGAATGAAGGAAGTAAAGTTATCCTAATAGTTCCGTAGCCTCTCAAAGATAACTACAGACGTCTCCATATCGATCCGTAAGACTCTACAAAACTCTCTTATGACTCGTAGCACCTATGAACCTAGGGCTCTAATACCAACTTGTCACGACCCAAATTTCCCTCCATTGGGTATCGTGATGGAACCTAGTCTTAAGGACTAGGTAAGCCTAATATTCACCAAATAACAAAAATAATAATAAAATCTAACATTTTTCTAAAATAAATAATTCTTTATACATTGCATATTCCCAAAACCCGGTAGTACAAGTCATAAGATTTATAGAGTTTACTACAACTTCTAATTACAGCTGTTTGGAAGTAAGAAAAAGCAATGTAAATGCAAAATGGGAAGGTGATTCCGAAGCTTGCGAGCGCAACGACGGGTTTACCTTGAGTCTCCTCGGCAAGAGTCCGCACAACTACTAATGATTAATACCTGGATCTGCAAAAAAATGTGCAGAAGAGTAGTATGAGCACACCACAGTGGTGCCCAGTAAGTACCAAGACTAACCTCGGTGAAGTAGTGACGAGAACTACTCAAGATACCCACTGGTCTAATAAACTGGTCAAGTATCAATATAGAATAAAGGGAAAAAATGATGTACAGATAAAGGCTACGCAATAAATCTAACAATACAGTAAATTTGGTAAATAAGGAAAACAATAAGTATAAGCGGATACCATGAATGAGATGAAAATAATCATAGCCTCAGTTAAGATCAAACCACTATAGAATGAGATGAAGATAATTACAATTAGAGATAGGTAGTTAAGAAGACATAGCATGACAGTAAAAAGGAAATAAAATCTTCAGATAAGTCAATTAGGAGTCAAATAGGCAATAAGAGAAAATTCAAAAGTAAGAAATTTAACATTTAAACAAATAAAGATGAAACTAGAAATTAGAAAATTCAATATTGCCAAGGACAATTCATACTCGGCGAATATAAGGGCCTAAGATTCCTAAAGGGTCAACTTTCCACAAATAAGTTCGAACATGCACTTGTCACTTTGCGCACGGACTACAATCAACATAGAAGACTCAAATCCTAAAGAGTAATTCCCCCACAAAAGGTTAGTCAAGATACTTACCTCGAAGACGACAACCCGATACTCTAAAATGAACTTCTCGGGTGAAAAGACCTCCGGACGGCTAAAAATCAACTAAAACAACTTCAAAATACACATAAAACATGTAAGGAACTATTCCGGATAATAAAGTTTCAATCTTTACAAAAATATAAAAAATGACCCAAAAGTCGACCTCTTAGCCCGCACCTCGGAACCTGTCAAATTTTACAAAATCCGAATACCCATTCTAATACGAGTTCAACCATACAAAATTTATCAAATTTCGATACCGTTTGGTCCCTCAAATCACGATTTTTCATTTTAGAAATTTTCTTCGAAAACCAACGTTTTCCTCAACTCAAAACACAAATTAAATGATCAAAATAAAGATAAAATCATGGAATATATTTAATTCTTGTCGAAGAACAGTTAACCAATCGAATTTCGTGAAAAATCCACCAAAAATCACCAAGAACCGAGCTCAAAATGTGATAAAAATGGCCTAGCCCTCGATTTTGGAATATAATCTATCTGTCCAGATTTTTAAGCATTGCGATCGCGAGAGTTTAAGTGTGATCGCGTAGAGTAAAATAATTACTCGCCTAAAATGTGCTATGCGATCACGTAAGGACTGATGCGATCGCATAGAAGGAAAATATTTACTGACCCAAAATGTGCTATGCGATCGTGTGTGCAATGATGTGATCGCATAGAATGAAAATGTTTACTGACCAAAAATGTGCTATGCAATCGCATAGAAGGAAAATATTTACTGACCCAAAATGTGCTATGCGATCGCGTATGGAATGGTGCGATCACATAGAAGGAAAATGTTTACTGACCAAAAATGTGGTATGCGATGGCGTGTAGAATGATGCGATCGCATAGAAGGAAAATGTTTACTGACCAAAAATGTGTTATACGATCATGTGTGGATTGATGGGATTGCATAGAGTAAAAATTGGACGGGTCACAGAACACTACGCGATCGCGTCTATTCCTATGCGTTCGCATAGAAGAAAAACTAGAAGACATAATCACCAGTGAAGAATAGAAGAAAATTGACCCGAAGCCCATCTGAAACACACCCGAGGCCCCCGAGACCCCATCTAATCACACAAACAAGTCATATAACCTAACATGGACTCGCTCGAGGTCTGACATCACAAAAAACAACGCCTAAATGACGAATCAAACCAAAAATCAAACTTATAAATTTTCAAATCTTCAAATATCAAAACTTGTGCCGAAACCTATCAATTCAACCCGGAATGACGCCAAATTTTTCAGACAAGTCATAAATGACACAACGGACATACATCCACTCTCAGAATTTCAATTTCGAGCCCGATATCAAAAAATTTCACCTATCGGCCGAAAGCGCCGAAATTCTAACTTTCGCCGAATTACCTCAAATTACTCGACGGACCTCCAAAACCAATTCTGGACACGCGCCTAAGTCCAAAATCATCATACGAAGTTGTTGGCATCACCTAAAACTCATTCTGAGTCCGTTTACTCAAAAGTCAAACCTCCAGTCAACTTCCATCACTTAAGCTTCAAAAATTAAAAATTTCCATCTAATTCGACTCCGGATTATCCAATAAGTGAATCCAACCATGCATATAGGTCGATATACACAATGTGAAGCTATTGAAGAACTTATGCCATCGAACGGAGCTTAAATTCCCAAAACGACCGGTCGGGTCGTTACATGAATTGATTTAAACCCTATAGGCGTGATCTCTACGTTTAAAACTGATTTTTTTTAGTTCTATAGGCATGATATATATTAGCGGGATATGGTTAGAATTTAAACAGATTTCCAGGAAAGATAATTATCTCACACAACAAAGTCTTATAGGCATGATTTCTAATGTACATTTATTGAAAACATGAATATATCATATGAACAATATTTCTAATGTACAGAATTAAACGAAAGTCCTACAAGCAAGGTCTCTAGTATGCAAATGTAAAACACAGAATAAAACGATCATGAAAGCCCTATATCGAGGATTTCTAAACACAATATAACACTCACATAGTTTAATCAACGTAAGTAAATCCTATAGGTAGGATTTCTATCCAATTTTAACAAAAGATATAAGTAAAATCCCCCAGCTTCACTAAATATCCCCAAATATGTTATTACAGAGTTATTACAACCCAGAATATAGAATGTATTACATAATGATAATAGTTACACTATAGGGAGTCTTCATAGGCCCAAATAAACCTGGGAGCAGGCCTTCCAGCATAACCACAACACAACATAGGGATTCATAGTACATTGGAACCAGGTTTTCAGTGTGTCAAAGTTCCCAAGGGCCTCAAGGGACCCAGGGCAATGCTCACACTAGAGAACCAAATGCTTAGAAATAATTCAAAGGATATTAGGAACCAAACCCCAGTGTGTCAGAATTCACAAGGGTCTCACATAGACCCCGAGCAGTGCTCATACTGAGGAGGTTAAGGATAGAACCTAAGGACCTAAGAATAAGAGTTTGAGGTAGCAGTATACAGAAAGAGACAATGGCAAAGAAAATATTTTTAAAATAGGTTTGAGTTTTGAAAAATCCATCATCACAGAGTTTAAAAGACAGAATATGTAGGCAGAATTGCACTAAGAAGACAAATTGGCAAGATTTGCAAAGTTGTTCATGCTTAAGATTTGTTTTCTCACAAACAATATTTAGACATGGTATGAAAGCAAAAAGTCAAACAATCACATGGAATTAAAACGAATTAAAGACATGCTAAAGGACAAGTTATCAGGGTACATGAGTGACAAAAAAGAGCTTAACACTGATCAAGCATAATAAGACAAACTTTGTAAAGATTCAGAGTAGGTGAACTAATAAGTATTCTAGTATTTCCCTAAGAGGTTACTAAATATTCAGGGCAAGTGCAGAACTATCAAAGTTGTATACAGGAAGCAATTAAGCTAACACCTAAGAGGATTTATATTATTCAAAACAAACTGTCTCAGAACTAACAATATTAATTAGAGAACTAAAGAGACTCATATAAACATGTAATTGGCAGAATCATGCTTAAAAGATAAACTTTAAACACACTGGATCATAGACACATGTCACAAATGCATAAGAATAAAATAGCAAAGGTACAGTGATTCACTAGTTAGGCGAGAAGTGCAAGAAAAGAACAAAACCACAATGTTATGAATCAACAATGAGAAGCAAAGCCCAGAACTTAATGGCCTTGGCTTTCAGCCGGCCAAGACCACAATGCAGAATAAGAATAATAACATAATAAAGTTTAAGACTAGTGAGTTTTTTAGATTTTTCGAGTCTTTTTGAAAGGGAGAAGGAGAAGGGGTTTAAATAGTAGTCAACTAGACAAACAAATAAGGGAATAAATCAATCATACAAAGACAAGGAAAGAAATCACATAATCAATTGAAGTGTAATTTTAGGACAAATAGAACAGAAATCAGTAAATTAACAGGGCATAATGACGTGTAATTAGGCGAGTAACGCTTGTAATAAGAATAATATCATATATAATCAATTAACAATCAGTTTCAGAGCAGAATAAGGTTTAAAATAAAGAAATTATTAGTCACATATGAGAAAGGAAAGAGTATCATAAAATCAGTAAGAAGTCTCAAACCCTAGTTTTAGGTAAACCCCGCAAGATCGGCAAAAAATAAGACAATCAACTATATACTGCATGCGATGAACATAGACAAGAAATTATTCAAAAAGAAACACCTAATCGAACCATATATGGTTCAAATTTAGGGTTTAAAACCCTAATTTAGGATAAGTAAAAGATATCACCAAAAAATAGGCAGATTTATGCATAATAGGACGAATATAAATGGATAGCTTTTAAAATTAAAGCTTGAACCAACTTTGATTCGAATCAAAAGAGGATCTGAAAATCCTAACCTTAGGGTTAAGTATAAATCAGTGAGAGATACGAAAATAATCGTGCTTACAAAGAACGAGTGATGAACACAGACGGAATTAATAACAGGTTAAAGATTTGAACCAGCTTTGGTTCGATTCTTACAAGATTCGCTTGCCATATTGGGCAAGAAATTAGGTAATACCAAAAATGGGTAGCCAGTAGGGAGGAGGGGCCAATATGGTAAGGAGATGAGGATGGAATCTCATCAGAGACGGGATTAGGGGTGATTTTGGGTGATAGCGACTTAGGGTTTTGAGAGGAGAGGAGGGGTTTGAGAGGATACAAAGGTGGCGCGTTGTGGAAATGAATTAGGTTAGGGATGTTTGGTATAATAAAAAGGGTCAGGTGTTTAGAAATCGTTGATCTCGAGAGATCAACGGCTGAGATTAGATTTTAGGTTGGGTGGGTTAATTTGGACAGGTATGCGTATGGTTGGATGGGTATAGGTATTTGGGTACTGAGCGTAGTGTATTGGGATAGGGTAATGGGTTAGGCTAGGTCCTGAATTGATTAAAAAAAGGGCTAGATTTTAAATACCTGATTAAACCCATAAAATTATTTGTAAAAAATTAATTAATAAACAATAAAAATGTCATTTATGCATGAAAATGATTTAAAATAATTACTTAACATTATAAAATATAAAAGGTCATTTTTTTCTATGTAAATAAGGTAGTTATGCATATATGTGGCTATGACTGCGAAATATTGCAATTATAGCCTAAAGATGCAAATAATATTATACATAAAATGTACCAAAATATTTAAAGCTTAGAATGGATATAAATGATGAAATTAGATGATAAAATAATCATAATAAATATTATTTATGATGTAATTAATGATTATTTATATAATAAAATATGGGAATAAATTGATTTAAAAAATCTTAAAAAAATAAGAAAAATTATGGAAAAATGCTGGTTGGTCCTCATGCACTATTTTGAAAGTATATATGTATTTACAAAATATATATGGGAAAAATTGGATATCAACAACCGTCCCTCTTTACCCGGGAAGGATGAAAGAGTTGTCGGGTAAAGACATGATGGCCAATTTTGACCGAATAGGGCGATTTGAAAGATGTAGGCCGCACTCCGGTTTTTGAGCTGCTACATATCCCCGATTTCACAGGATCAGGATGTATGTAGTTTGAATCCAACGGTGTAATAAACCGATGGGGTCATCGCAAGAACGGACAAATGGTTCTAGTAGAATTACTTGAGATTGAAACGGTTATAGGTAAGCGGTTAGGTTTGGAATAATTTGAAGGAAATGGAGCGAGATTGATCCTGTTGGGATAAATTTTACTCACTGGGTTACCTGCAAGTCTACAGAAGTATATTGCGAGCACATATGTATAAATTATTTGTGCAAATTTAAACATGATGCAAATTTCCTTCAGACCATGAAGACTGTCTTTGGACGGTGAGGATGACGTCTTTAGACCATGATGTCCTGGGCCATGAATTTTACGGTAAGGTATTCCTAGGCCATGAAATGATGTTCTCGGGCCATGAAGATGGTGCCTCCGAACCATGACGCCTTTGAATAATGATGTGCAAATTTGAGAGATCCTCAGGCAATGGCATGATGTCTTCCGGCTATGAGGATGGTGCTATATTTCATCCCATGAGGTGCAGAGACATGATGCTAAATGTAACAATACAAATCTTAGTCTTGTATGAAGTTGAGGGCAAAGCTTAGCCCGAGAGAAGAGAACAATGCAAGAGCGAGACAGGGCTTAGTCTCATGCAAGATTGAGACAAGGCTTAGTCTCATGCAAAGAAAAGGCAGTGCATAGCCTTATGCAAATAGAGAGGAAGGGATTAGCCTCATGCAATATTGAGACAAGGCTTCGTCTCATGCAAAGAGAAGGCAGTGCTTAGCCTTATGCAAGTAGAGAGGAAGGGCTTAGCCTCATGCAAGATTCGAGACATTGCTTAGTCTCATGCAGGGGGAATGCAATGCTTAGACTTATGCAATTGAGGAGGCGGGGCTTAGCCTCATGCAAGATTCAAGACATTGCTTAGTATCATGCAGGGGGAATGCAATGCTTAGCCTTATGCAATTGAGGAGGCGGGGCTTAGCCTCATGCAAGATTGAGACAAGGCTTAGTATCATGCAAAGAGAAGGAAATACTTAGCCTTATGAAATTGAGGAGGTGGGGCTTAGCTTCATGCAGGATTTGAGACAGTGCTTAGTCTCATGCAAATGGACGAGTAGTAAGTACGGGCGAAGTATTTCTTAGCTGGAGGTATATTTGCGTCTGGTGGCTTTGTCGTTATGAAGACACTTGTGGTTATTCTTTGTTCCTGCATCCAAAGAAAAATTGTGAGTTTTCAGGGGGAGGGGGGAGGTTGGTTCATGCCTTTGTCTGCTTTCTTTGCTCCGCTCTGCCCTAGGGTCCCGTTCAAGTCACCATGGGTAGCATATGGCTAAAAAATAAAGTTTTTCAAAAGTTTGCGTGTATGGTTTTCAAAACATAGTGATATGAAATTTAGAAATTAGTTGGATGAACCAGTAACTGTGACATAATTAGAGACATTGTGACTTCATATGCCGTAGAATTTTGAGGGCTCTTCTCAAAATTCTTCCCCAGTTAACTAGATGAACTTTCTGACAGTTCCGTATGGTGCGGTTGACTGCACTTAGGGAAAATAGAAATTTTATTGAATTGTGACCGAACCCACATGGCTGCCTACGTATCTCCTCTTAAACGGGAATCAGGTCTAGCGTAGTTCAATTTACATCATATGAAGAAGCATAAAGTGGTTTACACTTAGTATCTTTTGACTACATCTGATTGATAGGCTTTGGCCAGATTTCTCCGTCCATCTCTGTGAGTATGAGCGCTCCTCCTGTCAATACTCTGTGAACCATATAAGGACCTTGCCGGTTGGGAGAGAATTTACCTTTGGCCTTATTTTGATGTGGAAAGATCCGTTTCAGTACCAGCTGCTCCGGCGTAAACTGTCTTGGTTTGACCCTTTTGTTGAAAGCCCTAGATATTCTATTCTGATCGAGCTGGCCGTGACACCCTGCATTCATCCTCGTTCCGTCTATGAGGGATAATTGCTCATATCTATTCCTTATCCATTGTGCATTGCTGAGTTCGACTTCTTTTATGATTCTTAAAGAAGGAATTTCTACCTCGGCGGGAATGACAACTTCGATATCATAAACTAGAAAATAGGGAGTTGCCCCGGTTGATGTGCGGACTGTGGTACGGTATCCTAGTAAGGCGAATGGTAACTTCTCGTGACATTTATTGTGATTCTCTACCATTTTACTTAGTATCTTCTTGATGTTTTTGTTGGCGGCCTCTACAACTCCATTCATTTGATGCGTGTATGCATTGGAATTCTTGTGATTTATTTTGAAAGTTTCACACATGGCTTTCATCATATCGCTATTGAGATTGGCGGCATTGTCAGTGATGATGGACTCTGGAACCCCAAATTGACACACAATCCGATCTCTGATGAAATCCGCGATGAATTTCTTGGTTACCGCTTTGTAAGATGCAGCTTCAACCCATTTAGTGAAGTAGTCGATGATCACTAAAACGAACCGGTGCCCGTTTGAAGTGGTGGTCTCAATTAGGCCAATGAAATCCATTCCCTAGGCAGAAAAAGGCCAAGGTGAGCTTGTTGCATTAAGCTCATTCAGCGGCACCCCTATCATGTCTGCATGTATGTGGCATTGGTAGCATTTCTGAACGTACCGTATGCAGTCTGTTTCCATGGTCATCCAAAAGTATTCGGCCCTGAGTATTTTCTTGGCCAAGACAAAACCATTCATATGTGGGCCGTAGGTTCCGGCATATATCTCCTCGAGTAATTTGGAAGCCTCTTTTTATGAACACACCTTAACAGTCCCAGATCGGGAGTTCTCTTATATAGGGTTCCTCTGCTTTGGAAGAAGTGATTGGACAATCTGTTTCTGAGTATGGTTTGCATGCTCCGGGTATCCTCCTTTTGTCAAATATTCTTTGGTGTCGTGGAACCAGGGGTTTCCGTCTGTTTCTTCTTCAACATGAGCACAATATGCCGGCTGATTATTGATCCTCACTGGAATGGGATCGATGAAATTCTTGTCTGGATGTTGTATCATTGATGGCAAGGTGGCCAATGCGTCTGCGAATTCATTTCGAATTCTGGGGACATGCTGGAATTCTATCTTTATGAACCTCTTCTTCATTCCTTGTACATGATGCAGATATGGCAGTATTTTGGAATTCTTGGTAGTCCATTCTCCTTGTACTTGATGTACTAGCAGGTCTAAATCGCCGATTACTAGCAGTTCCTGAATATTCATATCAACAGCCAGGTTGAGCCCTAATATGCATGATTCATATTTTGCCATGTTGTTAGTGCATGGGAATCTGAGTTTTGCAAACACCGGATAATTCTGACCGATTTCTGATACCAAGACGCCTCCGATACCTACTCCTTTAAAATTTGCAGCTCCGTCAAAAGTTAGTCTCCAACTGTCGTAGGCTTCAGCAATATCTTCTCCTACGAATGATACCTCCTCATCAGGAAAATATGTTTTTAGGGGTTCGTATTCTCCTCTTACAGTATTTTCAGCAAGATGATCTACTAATGCATGTCCCTTGACCAGCTTCCCAGTAGGCATGGGTTTCTGAAAGATGTACTTCAGGGGATCCATCCTTGATATGAGATATGTAGTATAGGCACAGAAGTAGTGCCTTAGCTTCTAAGCTATCCAGGTTAGAGCACAACAAATACGTTCCAGTAGAGAGTATCGTGCTTCATAAGGAGTGGACTTCTTGCTTAAGTAGTATATGTCCTGCTCCTTTCTTCCCGTCTCGTCATGTTTTCCGAGAACACAACCGAAGGCCCCATCTAACACTGCAAGGTAGAGTAGTAGTGGTCTTCTAGGCTCTGGCGGGACTAAGACCTGTGGTGTGGACAAGTATTCCTTGATTTTATCAAAAGCTTTATGACAATCCTTGGTCCAACTAGTTGTGGCATCCTTTTTCAACATTTTGAAAATCGGCTCGCATATTACCGTGGACTGTGCTATGAAACGGCTGATGTAGCTTAGGCGTCCCAAGAAGCTCATCACATCCTTCTTGCTTTTTGGTGATGGTAATTCCTAGACGGCTTTAACCTTTGATGGGTCCAACTCTATTCCTCGGCGACTGACGATGAATCCCAACAATTTTTTGGCAGGAACCCCGAATGCACACTTTGCAGGATTTAGATTTAGATTGTACTTCCGCAGCCGGTCAAAGAATTTCCTCAAATATGCTATGTGATCTATAGCCCTCTTGGATTTTATGATGACGTTGTCAACATATATACCTCTATTTATTTATGTATCATATCATGGAAGATCGTTGTCATAACCCTCATGTAGGTGGCCCCAACATTCTTCAGACCGAATGTCATTATTTTGTAGCAGTACACTCCCTATGGTTTAGTGAAGGCTGTTTTCTCTGCGTCTTCTTCGTCCATCCAAATCTGATTGTAACCTGTGAAGCAATCTACAAAGGACTGGAGGTCATGTTTGGTGCAATTGTTGATCATAATGTGTATGTTTGGTAGCGGGAAATCATCCTTGGGACTTGCTCTGTTTAGATCCCGATAATCAACCCATACTCTATTCTTTCTTTGGAACCGGTACAATGTTAGCCAACCAGGTTGGGTACTCAACCACTCTGAGGATGTTGGATTTCATCTGCTTGGTGACTTCCTCCTTGATTTTCAAGCTCATGTCTAGCTTGAATTTCCTGAGTTTCTGCTTCACTGGCAGACACATTGGATTTGTAGGTAACTTGTGAGCCACTATGGATGTGCTCAACCCTATCACATCGTTGTATAACCATGAAAATATATCATCATATTCTTTCAGGAACCGAGTGTGTTTTTTTTTCTCTGTCGGTGACAAATGGATTCTTATGCGGGTTTCTTTGACGGTTTCGGAGTCTCCCAAGTTGACTATCTTGGTCTCGTCCAGGTTGGACTTGGGCTTGTTCTCAAAGTTCTCCACTTCTATGGCAATTTCCTCAGGTATTACATCCTCCTCTTCTATTACTTCCGAGTCACTGTCCTTTTGTTGCATTGTCTCATTACATGTCACAGTCATTGGTTCATCAATATAAGAAATAGTAATGCTGTAGGGATAAAGATATGAAAGAAAATTAGTAATAATAAAATATCAAGGCATTTAAAATGTTAAACAAAATGATTTCAATAACTCAAATAATGTTTTTCGAAACGGAACACTGGAAATATTATTTAAAACAAAATGCCAAAGAGGAAATCCTTTTCAAAAGTAAACAATACTATCAGCCTTGCTACCCCGGGACTCGTCGGGCCCTTGATGGTTTAGCGGTCCAGTTCTTGAGGGATGCCCCCTTCTCCACTTTCTAGATAGTCTGGCCTTCTTCCCCCTCCTCCTCAACTATTACACAACAATCCATATCATCGTCTTCCAAGAACAAATTTCTCAATGCTGCCAAGGCTTCTTCCCCCTATGATCCTTATATTGTATCGGCCTGATGGAAGGTCTGATTCAGGTGCAACACGGGTTGTTGGCGACCAATTTCAATATTCCTGCCAGGTGTACTGATATCCGAGCCCGAAGGTTGTGCCATGGCGCTTCAGCTATACTGGTTTGGAGATAACTTGAAGCTTTTTACCAAGCCCCTTACCAGGTTCATACCCTGCCCATACCAATATGCTCTCTATTTTGCTACTCCACAATTTATCTTTCTCAATCGCGTTAACATGTTCTATGTGATGGTAAGTTTCTCCACCTAAATTCCATCTGTTTTCTACTATCGGAACAGTCTGGCTGGTGTAAATGGGGTTGCTCCAATCTCCATGGGTGATAATTTCTTGATGGTTCCATTCAAATTTTATTGCTTGGTGCAAAGTAGATGCGACAGCTCCATCGATATGTATCCAATGCTGTTCCAGCAGCAGATTGTAGGAGGTGGATATGTCTAGTACCTGGAATTCAACATCGAACCAGGTAGGACCCATTTGCAAGCATAGGTTGGTTTCTCCAATCGTGGATCTTTGTGACCCATTGAATGCTTTCACATTTATAGATCCTGCTCGTATTTCATGTAGGCCCTTGCCAAACCTTTTTAGAGTTGTCAACGAACAGATATTGAGGCTGGATCCTCCGTCTATCAGAACTCTGGCAATGAACTTATCTTCACATTGCACTATGATGTGCAGTGCCCTGTTGTGGTTTCACCCTTCAGGTGGAAATTTATCTTCATGGAAGGTGATCTTATGACTTTCCAACACTTGTCCAACCAAATTTGCCATTTCTTTACTAGTAATGTTGTTGGGCACATATGCTTCATTCAGTACCTTGATCAGAGCACTCTTGTGTGCTTCAGAATTTTGCAGCAACAATAAGATGGATATATCTGGGTGGGAGTCTTATTTAGATGATCAACAACAGAATACTCCCTTGCTTGTACTTTCCTCCAAAGGTCGTCCGGACCAGTTTCAATGAAGGGTTGTTTGTTGGAAGCTTGCTTACTTGTCTTTCCCAAATGCTCAGGTGTGTAGATTTTGCCCATTTAGGTCATCCCTTGTGCAGCGCCGAACTCTTGCATCTTTGCCTTCCTTTTTTATCCTAGCCTCGGCAATATAATCCCAAGGTACAACGTTGGAACTGAAGGGCAGCGTGGATGTCACCGTCATAGTGAAACGTGTGGATACTTTTACCTCAAACGGAGCAGGTGTAGCTGCAAGTGGTGTCACTTCTACTTCAAAGGGAGCCGATGCGTCTACCTCACCTTTGACTGGCGGCTGTACCTATACCACAATGGGATTGAGTGTGACTTTTGGCTTCTTAGGATCATCACTTTCCCGAATAAGTCCGATTGATCCCTCGGGATCCCATTCTTCATCAGTTTCTATTACATTGACTCCTTCATCCCTATGATTTGGGAGGGGGTTGTTGCGGACATTGGGTATGGTTTCCTTCGTATGTATGACCTTGGTATCAATCGGTGTTTGGATCTTATCTTTCAGGGTGCGACATTCATCAATAGTATGTCCCTTTATACCGGAATGGTACACACACGTCTTGTTTGGGTTGACCCATTGTGACGAGTTTTTCATAGCCACAACGGGAATAGAGGTGACATATCCAGCAACTTTTAATCTTTCATACAATTGGTCAATGGGTTCAGCAATAGAGGTGTATTGTCTGGGTGGTTTTCGATCAAAATTAGGCCTGGGTTTTTGGTAATTTGGATGAGCTGGAGGTGAATGATAATAGGATGGTTTGGTATTATAGGTGTGGTAGGCGGTAGCGGGTTAAGGATATCTAGGAGGTGAAGGTTGGTATGTGGGTGGAGGTGTTTGGTACCCAGATAGAGATTTCAGACCTTGGGAAACCATTACTTTTTCCGCTTCTTTCTTCTTTGATATGCCACCTGATTGTAGTGCTTTATTCGTGGCCTGTAATGCCTCAAAATTTGTCACCATTCCACTTTTGATATCTTCCTCGATTTTCTCCGAGATTGATGATACCGAAGAACTTGTGATTATCGATTACCATTAACCTTTCATTATATTGTGGATCCTAAGATCTGACAAAGAACTTGTTCATCTGCTCTTCATCTAATGCCGACCTGACCTTCGCTTCTTCTGACCTCCATCGAGTAGCATACTCGCGTAAAGTCTCAGTGGGCTTCTTCTTCTGATTCTAGATATAGAAGACGTCTGGTGCATTTTCCGTGTTGAATCTGAACCTATCCATGAAGTCCGACGCCATGCTTACCCAATTAGCCCATTTCTTGGGATTTTGACTTATGTACCAAGACAGAGCAACTCCAGTAAGGCTTCTCATGAACAGCTTCATGCAAATCCTTTCGTCTTTTCCACCCCTACAAGTTTATCGCAGTAAGTTCTTAAATGAACTTTTGGGTCACCCGTTCCATCGAACATCTCGAACTTAGGAGGTTTGTAACCCTCCACTAGTTCCACATCTGGATGAATGCACAAATTCTCATAATTCAAACCTTCGATTCCTTTGCCTCCTTCAACACCCTGAGCTCGGCTTGTGAGTTTCTTGAACTCTTCTGCCATGTTCTTAATGAGCAAGTCCTTGGTAAATGCCAGGAGTTTGGGTGTAGTGGTGATGAGATTGGCTGAGAGGAGTGGGGTAAGGTTTCCACGTATATGGGGTTGTCTTGGTAAATGCCAGGAGTTTGGGTGTAGTGGTGATCATTGCTTGAATTTTGGGGATCGGGGGTAGGCTGAGGGGTATTCTGAGGAGTGTGATAAATGGTTTACAAAAATTGAGTCGAGATATGCTGATGTTGAGGAGGTATAGGTATGGTTAAAGGATTTTGAGGAGGGGTTGTATACTCATGGGGTGCGAGAGGATTCTGCGGCATTGGTTGGGTGTATTCTGAGGAGGTGTCGGGTGTTGGGTAGTTGGATGGTTGATATCTGGGATGTTTAGTATGAGGGAGAGGTTTGCCAAATTATAGACCTGCTCAAGCTCACCCTGTAGTTCAAGTATCTTCTGTTCAAGCCGAGAAACCAAGTCATTTGGTGCTGGAGTACTCTGACCATCAGAAGTTTCCACATTCTCAGCATGTGTGGGTTTATCTTTTCTGACGCCACTCATATCGTCCATCTTAGATTTCCCTTTTCCTTTTGATGCACTTGAAGGAGGAGGAGGTGGAGGGCCTCTGGATCTGGTGTGGTAAGCTGATGATGCCAGTATGTGTGAACCAACCTTAGGGGATGGGAATAATTAAAAAGAAATAAAAACAAAAGGTAACCAAGTTAGTGAGAGTTATGAAAAATGTTTGTAGTATTTAAACACATATTGCGGGAATGTAAATTCGCGTCCTAATTTGGGAGCCTCGTTGTGCCCGAGGTAGGCCTAGCAACAAGTAGATTTGGAGAATTTTAATGCCAATAATTGCCTCATTTTATTAACGCAATAAGACGAATCTAAAACGACAATAAGGTAAGTTACTAATGGCACTTAGCCTTATTACATTCGAAAAGAAAAAACAAATAAGACTAATCTACTTGGTCCCAGAAGGACCTTCCCCAGGCCTGGTTCTTTTGGCTCCATCGATCAGGTTCCCCAGGTCGCGCATGTCCAGCAACAGGTATGCCCTGGCGAGATTTCCTCCTTCGATACCTTCAGCATTCTGGCAGTCTGTGACTATTTTCCTCATCTTTCCTTCCAGCTCCATCAAACGCTGCTCCAGATATTTTAGCATTTCATTTTATTTGATATCCATTTCCCTCCACTCATTGATTAATTCCATATCAGTTTTGTGTTATTCCAGATGCTCAGCCTCGGACTCGCGAGCCCTTTTGCACAGTCTGTTATACTTCACCTGTGGTTCGGCAGCCTCGTCTACGACTCTGTTCCCTTGATCGACCCCTGGCTCGACTATTCCTGCTATGCAGTCCTCCAACCATAATGGGTAAAGTACACATGCCCTACGTGATATCGATCCGGCTTGATGGTGTCCCTTTACACAATGATCTTCAAGTGCCACATATGTTGAGCTTCACATTTATATGGGATTTCATCATCTTGGAAATCCGCCCTGTAGTGACTCATTTTGGAGACTCGTGGTATAATCTATTTTCTACCAGCTTTTCTCATGACCCTGATAGGAACATAGGGGTGTATGCCCCTTAACCCGATCAACACCAAGTGTGGAGAGTCCCTAGATCGGATGATGAACTCATTGGTGGGGAACCACCCGAACATCCAATGAACCTGTTCCTCAGTCAAGTTGTCAAAAAATTGTACCCATTCTGTAGCACTCTCCGGTTGAGCAAACCAGTCTAGGATAAAGGTCATTCTCTTGGGGGTGATGAAAGGCTGTGTGTTCGTTCCACGGTCTTCGCGGAAACTCTTGGCGGTATTGACCTCTCTGGAAATGTTTTAGCAACCAAATTTGTAGTAGCCGATTACAACCCTTCAAGTGTTTGAACCCCTTCTCGCAGCGATCCAAGGATCGATATATGTCTGCTATAATCATAGGGAAAATAGTATATGTTTGTCCCTTGATTCCCTCATTAAGTCTTTGGTTACCATGGCCAGTCTGGTGTGAATTCTGTCTTTTTTGCTTGGAAACACTATCATACCCAAAAATCAGAAGATAAACACGAAAACCCTGCGATGAATCCAACCCAAGGAAGTGATGGAGAATTCGTCATGAAAGATACGGTAAGATTTTCTGTGACCATATCGTTCATAAAGGAAGTCGAATGGTATATAGGACTTCTTCAGACACACCAAGTCGTCATTCTTTTTCAAACCCATCATTTTCAGAAACCATCGGGGAGTGCAATTTTCTGGCACCAATAGACCGGGACTGTCCCAAGGTAGTCCAGCGAATCCCCCTATTTCCTCCAGAACATAGTAGCAACTTCGATTAACATGTTGTTTGGTTGGATATATAATAAATAAGGTAGCTTTCCAAGGACTCTTTTCACATGGGTTTATCGCTTGAAGGAAGGTATTACCACCAATCTAGCAACAATGGTTGTATGTTACGGACCATGCCGAACCTGGGGACTTCGTGCCTCATTTTCTGCAAAACAAATAAAGTTAGACCCTTTCCCCCTGCAGATTCGACTATTTATACATTAATGATTAGCATATTGGCACTTATTTCTCCAAATTAATGCACAAATCGTGGTTGCGTCCGTTGGGATTATGGAAACCTCGGTGGACTTTGGACAAGGCTTTTCTTAGAGATTTATTAAGTGGACAACATATTAACCCAGGCTAGATTTGACCATGATGCATGTACAATTATAATCAGAGTAAGGTTTCTATAGAGGTCTAGACTGGTACCCTCAAGAGGACGACTTGAGGGGGAAAGGCAAGGAATCGTCTACTGCAACGCTGATCGACTAGTTTTACCGCAAATAAGCCTTTCCAAATTCAAACAAGGTGATATAGGAAGATCACAAACATCATGAAGCTTTGCTATGGTAGTGATTACGCACTAGTGGAATATGATGTTGAACATGATTTATGCAATAGAAAATAGCACGTTGTCACGTATTTGCACGATGAAAAAAAATGATAAATGCGGTATCTAATAATTGTAAAGGCATTTAAGAAAGAAAATAAAGAGACAAGTCAGTTTTCATAGTAAAGAGTAATAAAACAGGAAAGAGAAATAGTAAATGATTGAAAATAGACAGATAACTCACATAAAGTGGGAGGGGGAAAGGGTATGCAAGTATTGACGGAATAATAAAGGCATGCTTAAAGACTAATTCACAAAAATCAGGTTCGTTATGTTAAGAGCCTAAAAATATACCCATCAGAATCGCCATGCTGTCGTGTCACAACCCCAAATTCTAAATCGGCCGTGATGGCGCCTATCATGGAACTAGGCTAGCCAACCATTCCAGAATATCAATATATCCCATAATTTCTCCAAAATTTAGAAGATTTTAATACTATCAGAAAGAGATAAAACAAATACACACTTCCCCAAAACCTGGACTCAACTTTCATGAGCATCTAAGACTGAAAATACAATGTACAACAGTGACTTGGTACAACAAAAGTTTGAGATACAAAAAACCAAAAGAAACTGTAATCTGAGGGAAGGAAAGGAGGTGAGTTGGGGACGCTGAGCAGCTACCTCAATCCTCGAACAACTCCAAGCTCGTCTGGAAATCAACTAATGGGATGGTCCGGTACCTGGATCTGCACACAGAGGTGCAGGGAGTAACGTGAGTATGCTAACTCAGTAAGTAATCAATGTAACTAAAAACTTGAGTACAGTGACATGCCATTCAAATAATATAAATCCATATAATGAATAACAGTGAAAATGAATAAATCAAGTCAGAAATCTACAATTCCGAATATTTCATAAAACTCCGGTTTCCATTTAAAAATCTCGTATGAAAACTTTTGCCCAACATTTATTATCAGAGGCTCAGTGTAAAGAAGAGTGAAAAAAACCCAGCATTTTCATAAAATATAATCCCCTCGGGCACAGTATCACTCACAATAAAGCCTCTCGTCAAGCCTCTCAGTCACTCGTGACTTCACTATCATATTTCAATCTCTCACTTAACACTCGTACTTAGTAAGTACCATGAACACACACAACCGCTGCGGCGGGCAGCCCATTCCACTACATTTATGCATACATACGGCGTGCAGCCCGATCCATATAATAGTCGACTATGCTGACTGGGAGTGTACAGACTCCTGGAGGGGCTCCTTCAGCCCAACCGCTACATCTGCTGCGGCGTGCAGCCCGATCCAATATGTATAACATATATTGTTGCGGCGTGCATCCCGAGCCATATATAAATATATATATTTAATCTATATTGCTACGACGTTCAGCCAGACCCACATATAATACATAACACATATATTGATGCGGCGTGCAACCCGTCCCATAACAATCCTCACATACTCAGTGCTCGGCCTAACACATATATACTGCGGCGTACAGCCCGATCCATAGCTATCCTTTCATACTCGGCTCTCGGCTTGACTCAGTCACCCTCACAAGCCACTTGGGCAATTCATCTCGACTCACGGAACTCAGCCCAAAATACTTTTCAGAGTTTTCAAAGCAGTGTGATAACAGTGAAAATAACAAGTAGGAAACATGACTGAGTTCACAATTGTTCTAACAGGATAGGGGTAGAATAGTGTAAATGTACCCAAACATTGAAAAAATGCCCCTAAGGGTCTAAACAGGTCGGCACAAGGCCCCAAACATGGCTCACAGACCATAAACAAGTATAAACTTCTGAAACACAGGATACCATAAGGTTTCAAACCGAATACGCCGCTTAATAGTCGCTATGGGACGGACCAAGTTATAACCCCTATCGGTGCACGCCCTCACGCTCGTCACCTAGCGTGTTCGTCACCTTATTTATCAACACAATATCAAATAGCGGGGTTTCATGCCCTCAGGTTTAGAGTTACAATCGTTACTTACTTCAAAATAGACCAAAATTTACTCCGCGATGCGCTTGCCCTTCGAATTGGCTCCCAAATACTCCGAACCTAACCAAAACTGGATTTGCATCATCAATATACGTTAATGGAACAAAACCCAATCGAAAGATACAAATATTAACACAATTCTTGAAATTCGGTCGAACCCGAGCCCCAGGCCCACGTCTTGGAATTCGATAAAATTCACATCACTAGAATCCTCTTACTTCCACGATTCTGTACATACTAAGAACAATGAAATTGGACCACAATTGCCCACTCAAATCCTCAAAAGAAAATTTTAAACTCCATGCACTTATCTTCCCCAAATTTGGGTTTAATTTCAACAATTTTCTGGTTAATTTGCATACAAAACGATATAGAAACGAGTTATGAAGTTGAAAACCTTACCTCCAAGTGAGCGCCTTTGATTTCTTCTTCAAACCCCCTCAAATAGCTCTCAACTCGCTCAACAATGGAGGAAAAAGTGAGCTAATCTCGCATACCACTATACACGATCGCATACCAATACACGCGATCGCATAGAATAAATGACCATCCCACACACGCGCCTTAGAACCTCTATGTGATCGCACCACAGCCCACGCAATCGCACTACTTCACCTGCTCAACCTATGCAATCGCAATCTTGACCTCGCGATCGCATAGAACAAAAATGCCTAGCCCACTATTTTACTCTACGCTAATCACGGATGATTCCACGCGATCGTAGTGAAGAATTCACTGCTGCTAAAACACCAGAAAATAGCAGACTTCTTAAGGACAAAAAGTGCCTGTTTGAGCATCCAAAATAATCCCGAGGCCCCCGGAACCTCAACCAATCCTACCAACACACCCCATAACATCATTCAAACTTAGTCGAGCCTTTGAAACACCAAAAACAACACGAAAACACCAAAATTACATCAAATTCAAGCCTATGAACTTTGAAACTTCTAAATTTCGCCAATGATGCCGAAACCAACCAAAACACATCCGATTAACTTGAAAATTTGCGCACATATCCAAAATGCCATTACGAACCTGCTGCAACTTCTGGAATACCACTCCGACCTCGATAGCCTATTTCCCACTGCCGACCGAAAATCGCCAAAAACTAACTTTCGCCAATTCAAGCCTAATTCTCCACCGGACATCAAAACTTCATTCCAAACACACTCCTAAGTCCCAAATCACCTCACGAAGCTATCCGAGCCATAAAATCCGCATTCTGAGGTCGTTTACAAATAAGTCAACTCCCAATTGACTTTTTCAACTATTAAGCTAATTTAAGAGACTGTCTCAATTCTCACCACGACCACTCCAAACCCGAACCAACCGACCCAACACAACATAAATATGCTAAGCAACATATGATAAAGCATAAATGGGGGAAATAGGGATAATCTCACGGAACGACCTGCCGGGTCGTTACATCCTCCCCTTCTTTAACAAATGTTTTTCCTTGAACGGGTCTAGAAACATACCTGGAGTCTCGAATAAGTGAGGATATATGTCCCGCACCTCCCGCTCGGTCTCCCAGGTGGCATCCTCCACTGGCTTCCATCTCCACTGAACCTTCATTGAAGCTATATCCTTAGACCTCAACCGTCTGAGTTGACAACCCAAATAGCCACTAGCTCTACCTCTATGACATATCACCCTCGAGCTGAACCATGCTGAAGTCCAAAACATGAGACGGGTCACCAACATACTTCCGGAGCATCGACACATTGAACACTGGATGAATACTCGATAAGCTAGGAGGCAAGTCAAGTCTATAAGCCACCTCCCCAACTCTCTGAAGCACCTCAAAAGGCCCAATAAATCAGGGACTCAACTTTCCCCTCTTCCCCAATCTCATAACATCCATCACGGGTGACACCTTCAGCAACACCTTATCCCCAACCATGAAAGACACATCTCGGACCTTCCGGTCCGCATAACTTTTCTGCCTAGACTGCACTGTGCGAAGCCGCTCCTGGATCAACTTCGCCTTAACCAACGCATCCTGAACCAAGTCTATGCCCAATAGC
Source organism: Nicotiana paniculata (assembly GCA_005239505.1). Lineage (NCBI taxonomy): Eukaryota > Viridiplantae > Streptophyta > Magnoliopsida > Solanales > Solanaceae > Nicotiana > Nicotiana paniculata. The sequence continues at coordinate 147,389 of ML315531.1, forward strand.
CTAGCCTCGCCCGACTCGAACCAACCAACCGGAGATCTGCACCTCCTACCATATAAAGCTTCATACGGATCCATCTGGATACTCAACTGATAACTATTATTATATGCAAACTACACGAGTGGCATAAAATGGTCCCATGAACCCCCAAAATCAATGACACACGCACGCAATATATCCTCCAATATCTGAATCGTACGCTCCGACTGCCCGTCGGTCTGAGGATGAAATGCCATGCTCAACTCGACCCGAGTACCCAACTCTCTCTGCAATGCTCTCCAGAACTAAGATGTGAACTGATTACCTCTGTCAGAAATGATAGAAAATGGAACCCTATGCAATCGGACAATCTCCCTGATATAAATCTTAGCTAACCGCTCCGAAGAATAAGTAGTACCAATAGGAATGAAGTGCGCGGACTTGGTCAGCCGATCCACAATAACCCATATAGCATCAAACCTCCTAAAAGTCCGTGGGAGGCCAACTACGAATTCCATGGTGGTCCGCTCCCACTTCCACTCCGGAATATCAAATCTCAGAAGCAGTCCACCTGGGCTCTGGCGCTCATACTTGACCTGCTGACTGTTGAGACACCGATCCACAAACTCAACAATATCTCTCTTCATCCGCCTCAACCAATAATGTTGTCTCGGATCCTAATACATCTTCGCAGCACCCGGATGGATGGAATACCGCGAACTGTGGGCCTCAGCTAGAATCAAATCTCGAAGCCCATCCACATTTGGCACGCAAATCCGGCCCTGCATCCTTATGACCCCATCATCATCAATAATCACATCGCTGGAATCACCGCGACGGACCCTGTCCTGAAGAACAAGCAAATATGGATCATCATACTGATCTGATCATAAAGAGAAGACTTGGAGGCTACACAAGCCAATACCCGTAGAGGCTCTGATAGATCCAATCTCACCAACTGACCTGCTAAAGCCTGAACATCAAGTTCTAATGGACACTCTGCTACTGTAAGGTAGGCTAGACTCCCCAAACTCTCCGCTCTACGACTCAGGGCATCGGACACTACATTGGCCTTCCCCGGATGATATAAAATAGTGAGATCATAATCCTTGAGAATCTCCAACCACCTCCTCTGACACAAATTCAGATCCTTCTACTTAAGCAGATGCTGCAAACTACGGTGATTAGTGAAAATCTCATAATGCACTCCATATAAATAATGACGCCAAATCTTCAAGGCGTGAACAATAGCTGCTAGCTCAAGATCGTGCACTGGATAATTCTTCTCGTGCACCTTCAACTGTCTGGATGCGTAGGCAATTACCCTACCGTCCTGCATCAAAATCGCTCCAAGGCCAACTCTCGAGGCATCACAATAAACTGTATAAGAACCTGAACCCATAGGCAAAATCAATACCGGAGTTGTAGTCAAAGCTGACTTGAGCTTATGAAAGCTCTCCTCACACTCCTCAGTCCATCAGAACTGAGCACCCTTCTGGGTTAGTCTGGTCATAGGTGCTGCAATAGCTGAAAATCCCTCGACGAAACGGCGATAGTACCCTGCCAAACCAAGGAAACTGTGAATCTCAGTAGCTGATGATGGTCTAGGACAACTCTGCACCGCCTCTACCTTCTTCGGATCAATCTGAATACCCTTACTGGACACCACATGCCGCAAGAATGCCACTGAATGAAGCCAGAACTCACACTTCAAAAATTTTGCATACAATCTCTTCTTTCTCAAGGTCTGAAGCACAACTCTCAAATGCTGCTCATGATCCTCCCGAGATCAGGAATAAACCAAGATATCGTCAATGAACACGATGATGAAAAAATCCAGATAAGGCCGGAATACATTGTGCATCAAGTGCATAAAGGCTGTTGGGGCATTGGTCAGCCCGAATGACATAACCAGAAACTCGTAATGACCATATCTAGTCCTGAAAGCAGTCTTCAGGATGTCGGGCCCCTGAATCTTCAACCGATGATAGCTGGAACGCAAGTCAACCTCAGAAAATACGCTGGCACCCTGCAACTGATCAAACAAGTCATCTATACGAGGCAAGGTATACCGGTTCTTCACCGTAACTCTGTTCAGCTGCCGATAATCAATACACATACGCATAGAACCATCATTTTTGTTTACAAACAACACCGGTGCACCCCAAGGTGACACACTAGGTCGAATGAACCCCTTATCTAAGAGTTCCTGAAGCTGCTCCTTTAATTCCTTTAGCTCTGTTGGTGCCATCCGATAAGGTGCAATAGAAATAGGTTGAGTGCCTGGCACCAGGTCGATACCAAAATCAATGTCCTTGTCAGGTGGCATGCCTGGCAGGTCTGCAGGAAACACGTCCAGAAAGTCACGGACCACAGGAACTGAATCAATAGAGGGAGTCTCACCACTGACATCCCTCACAAAATCCAGATACGATAAACACCCCTTCTCATCCATACGCTGAGCCTTCATGTAGGAAATCACCCTGCTAGGCACATAATCAGAAGACCCTATTTACTCAACCCTCGGACATCGGGGCATAGCTAAGGTCACAGTCTTAGCATGACATCAAGAACGACATGACATAGAGATTACCAGTCCATACCCAATATCACATCAAAATCGGCCATGCTGAGTAACAATAAGTCCACTCGGGTCTCCAGACCCCCAATAGATATCACACATGACCGGTACACATGGTCCACAATAAAAATATCGCCTACCAGAGTCAACACATGAACATATGTAACTAAAGACTCACGGGGCATATCCAGAAAATGGGCAAATATAAAGAAACATAGGAATATGTAGAACCACGGTCAAATAAATCCAAAGCATCTCAGCAACAGACTGAGACAATACCTGCGATCACTGCATCGGAGACCATAGCATCTGGCCTAGATGGAAAGGCATACATACGGGCCTGACCTCCACATGCTCAACCTCCCCCTCTAGGGCGACCTCTAGCTGACTGACTACCACCCTGGCTGCGTAGGTGGGTGGTGAAGTAACTGGAGCTGAAGTCGAAGGTTGTCTCCTCAGCTGAGATGGACCTCCAAGAAGATGAGGACACTGCCTCCTCATATGCCCGAACTCTCCACACTCATAACAGCTCCCTGGAGCTGGAGACTGGGACTGAAATGAACCCCTGGAACCAAAAGCCACTAGGAGAACCATGCATAGAAGACCCTTGAACTGATGGTTCTCGAGCTGCACTCTAGGCTGGAAGGGCACCGAATGAAGAATGGCCTAGCTGAAAACCGCGGAGATCGTGCCCCGAAGATGTACCACTATAGGCTGGGCGGTCTGACCGAGGAGGCCTGAATTAACGGCCCCTGCCATGTCGAAATTTCCCCTAGAAGGAACAACACTAAAACCACCCAATCTGCGAGGCATCTTGGCTTCCTTCTCTAACCGCTCCTAGAGGCGAACCGACTCAATATCTCGAGCAATATCAACAACCTACTCGAATGTAGCATCTGATACTCTCTCCCGGGTCATGAAAAGGCGAAGCTGATAAGTAAGGCCATCTGTAAACCTCATAATCTTCTCCCTATCAGTAGGGACCAACTCAGTGGCATGACGAGCCAACACCAAAAACCGCATCTCATATTGTGTCACTGATAGCTCTCCCTGATGTAGCTACTCAAAAATCCTGCGCTGCTCCTCCCTGTATGACTGGGGTACATACTTCTCCAAAAAAATTAGTGAAGAACTACTTCCAGGTGAGGGGTGCTGACCAACAGGCCTACGCCTCTCAAAAGACTCCCACCAAGTGAAATAAGCACCAGAAAACTGAAATGTAGCAAATGAGATCCCGCTGGTCTCCAAAATCCCAGCTGTGCGCAGCATCCTCTGGCACTTATCTAGAAAACCCTAGGCATCCTCGCCCTCGGCACCACTAGATGTCGGAGGCTGTAGTCTACTAAACCTCTCTAGCCTATGCTGCTCAGTATCTAGCATAGCTGGGACAACAAAGTCCGGAACTAGAGCAACAGACTTGGCTGGAATCGCCCCCGGTTTCTACTGGCCCTGAGTAGCCTTCTCAGGTGTCCGGGAAACTGGATTCTGATTGTCCCCGCCGGCCTGAGAAGTATTAGCAACTGCCGGAGCAAGGGTGGTACAGACCGTCAAGATCTGGGCCAAGGTCTCCTGAAGACCTGGAATAACAATAGGCATTGCCGGTCCCTGAGCCTGTTCCGCTGGAGTATCTGTGGCGGGAACCTGATCCTGAACAGTAGGGGGATCAACTGATACTTCCCTGGCTGCCGTACGGGCTAGCCCCTACCTCTACCACGTCCTTGATCGTGGACTCAGCCCCTCACAGGTCTAGCTGGTGGCTGATCTCCCTGATCGGTGGCGCAAGTCCTCACCATCTGTGAGAGAATGAAACAACAGAAGTTTAGATTTCTAGAACCAATAAAATGGCACAATAGAATTCAAGAAAATGATATTGTTCCTAAGGGTTCTGTAGTTTCTCGAAGACAAGTACAGACGTGTCCGTACCGATCTGCAAGACTCTACTAAACCTACTCATGACCGTTGAGTCCTATGTAACCTAGGCTCTAATACCAACTTGTCACGACCCCAAATCTTAAGCAGGCCATGATGGCGCCTATCATGGAACTAGGCTATCCAACCATTCCAGAATATCAATATATCCCATAATTTCCCCAAAATTTAGCAGATTTTAAAAATATCAGAAAGAGATAAAACAAATACACGCATCCCCAAAACCTGGAGTCAACTGTCATGAGCATATAAGACTGAAAATACAATGTAAAGTGACATGCTACAACAAAAGTCTGAGGTACAAAAGACCAAAAGAAACTATAATCTGAGGGAAGGAAAGGAGGTGAGTTGGGGATGCTGAGCAACTACCTCAATCCTCGAACAACTCCAAGCGCGTCCAGAAATTAACTAGTGGGATGGTCCGGTACCTGGATCTGCACACAGAGGTGCAGGGAGTAACGTGAGTACGCCAACTCAGTAAGTAATCAATGTAACTAAGAACTTGAGTGTAGTGACGAGCCATTTAAATTATGTAAATCCATATAATGAATAACAGTGGAAATGAATAAATCAAGTTAGAAATCTACAATTACGAATATTTCATAAAACTCCGGTTTCCATTTAAAAATCTAATATGAAAACTTTTGTCCAACATTTATTATCAGAGGCTCAGTTTAAAGAAGAGTGAAAAAAATAGCATTTTCATAAAATATAATCCCCTGGGGCACCGTATCACTCACAATAAAGCCTCTCGGGCAAGCCTCTCAGTCACTCGTGACTCCACTATCAGTATCTCATTCTCTCACTTAACACTCGTACTCAGTAAGTACCATGAACACACACAATTGCTGCGGCAGGCAGCCCACTCCACTACATTTATACATACATATATATATTTATACTGCTGCGGCGTGCAACCCGATCCATATATTGTTGCGGCGTGCAGCCTGATCCATATAATAGTCGACTGCGCTCATTGGGGGTGTACAGACTCCTGGAGGGGCTCCTTCAGCCCAAGCGCTACATCTGCTGCAGCGTGCAGCCCAATCCAATATGTATGACATATATTCCTGGGGCGTGCAGCCCGATCCATATATAAATAATCTATATTGCTGCGGCGTGCAGCCTGACCCACATATAATATATAACACATATATTTTTGCAGCGTGCAGCCCGTCCCATAACTATCCTCACATACTCGGTGCTCAGCCTAACACATATATACTACTGCGGCGTGCAGCCCAATCCATAGCTATCCTTTCATACTCGGCTCTCGGCCTGACTCAGTCACCCTCACAAGCCACTTGGGCAATTCATCTCAACTCACGGGACTCAGCCCAAAATACTTTTCAGAGTTTTCAAAGCAGTGTGATAACAGTGAAAATAACAACAAGTAGGAAACATGATTGAGTTCACAATTGTTCTAACAGGATAGGGGTAGAATAGTGTAAAAGTACCAAAACATTGAAAGAATTCCCCTGAGGGTCTAAACAGGTAGGCACAAGACCCCAAACATGGCTCACAGCCCATAAAAAGTATAAACTTCCGAAACACAGGATACCATAAGGTTTCAAACCGAATACGCGACTTAATAGTCGCTACGGGACGGACCGAATCACTATCCCTATCGGTTCACACCCCCACGCTCCTGACCTAGCGTGTGCGTCACCTCATTTATCAACACAATATCAAGTAAAGGGGTGTCATACCCTCAGGTTTAGATTACAATCGTTACTTACTTCAAAACAGCCCAAAAGCTACTCCGCGATGAGCTTGCCGTTCGAATTGGATCCCAAATGCTCCGAACCTAACCAAAACCTGATTAGCATCATCAATATATGCTAACGGAACAAAACCCAATCGAAAGATACCAATTTTAACACAATTCTCAAAATTTGGCCAAACCCGAGCCCCAGGCCCACGTCTCAGAATTTGATAAAATTCACATCACTAGAATCCTCGTCCTCCCACAATTCTATATATACTAAGAACACTGAAATCGGACCACAATTTCCCACTCAAATATTAAAAAGAAAATTCGAAATTCCATGCACTTATCTTCCTCAAATTTGGGTTTAATTTCAACAATTTTCTGGTTAATTTGCTTGGAAAACGATATAGAAACGAGTTACGAAGTTGAAAACCTTACCTCCAAATGAGCCCCTTTGATTTCTTCTTCAAACCCTCTCAAATTGCTCAAGTCACTCAACAATGGAGGAAAAAGTGAGCTAATCTTGCAAATAGGGCCTTTAAAACATTCTGCCCATCACTTAAAATCCCTTCAGTGCGATCGTGACTCAACCCACGCGATCACGATGCACATCCCAGAACACTATACGTGATTGCATACCAATACACGCGATCACATAGAACAAATGACCATCCCACACACGCGCCTTAGAACTTCTATGCGATCGCATCACAGCCCACGCGATTGCACTGCTTCACCTGATCAACCTATGCGATCACAATCCTAACCACGCAATCGCATAGAACAAAAATCCATGGCCCACTCTTTTAATCTACGCGATCATGAATGATTCCACACGATCGCAGTGAAGAATTCACTGCTGCTAAAACACCAGAAAACAACAAATTTCTTAAGAACAAAAAGTGCTCGTTTGAGCACCCAAAATACACCCGAGGCCCCCGGGACCTCAACCAATCCTACAAACACACCCCATAACATCACTCAAACTTAGTCGAGCCTTCGAAATATAAAAAAAAAACGAAAACACCAAAATTACATCAAATTAAAGCCTATGAACTTTGAAACTTCTAAATTTCGCTAATGATGTCGAAACCAACCAAAACACATTTGATTGACTTTAAAATTTTCGTACATATCCAAAATGACATTACGAACCTTCTCCAACTTCCGGAATCCCATTCTGACGCTGCAGCCTATTTCCCACTGCCGACCGAAAATAACCAAAAACTATGTTTCGCCAATTCAAGCCTAATTCTACACCGAACATCAAAACTTCATTCCGAACACACTCCTAAGTCCAAAATCACCTAGCGAAGCTATCCATTCCATAAAATCCATATTCCGAGGTTGTTTACCGATAAGTCAACTCCCAGTTGATTTTTCAACTATTAAGCTAATTTAAGAGACTAAGTGTCTCAGTTCTCACCACGACCACTCCGAACCCGAACTAACCGACCCAACACAACATAAATAGGCTAAGAAACATATGATAAAGCATAAATGGGGGAAATGGGGCTAATCTCACGGAACAAACGGCTGGGTCGTTACATGTCGCGTCCATTTTTCTCGCAAAGTCGGGTTTCGACATTTTCAGAGACAACTCCTTTTTGAGAGGGTAAGGAATTGGAATTGAGAGAGTCGCCACCTAACAGATTAGGTGCGTTAGGGCACCTAGAGAAATTAACTCATAGAACCGGTTTACATCACCAGAGATCGGGTAAGGGCTAAAATGACCTTGAGGGGAAGGTGTTAGGCACCCCTCGAGGTCCACAATGGTGGGTCACGGCCGAACTTAAATTAAGCGAATTAGTCTAAAAAAGGAAGAAACAATTTGACCAAATAAAATATCCCATTTATTTTAAACAAGAGTATATAGGGTCATAGGTATTTTAGCTTATAGGGATCATTCCATACAATACTCTGTAACTCCCTCAAGTCGGGGTGTCACTCGTAGTATTAATGCATGGGCTATCATCTCCTTACTACTCAATTACTATCTTTAAGTTGTTACTTAAGTGTTCTAGCAGTTTCTAGCTCGTTCCTTATGTGTGCACTACCCGTCCCTTACCTATGGCCCTGGAGGGATTAGGACCTCTATTTGGGATAGTTCTAGACCAACCTATATTACTAAAAATGTGAAATCTAGGCGACAAACAATAAAAAATAGGACTTTCAGATAAGGAACAAGTATGGGCTCAAATTGACTTCCGCACATTGACAACAAAACCACGCAAACTTTATTACTTTGGAATCCTATATGCCGGATATCTATGTGGGAAAACAGAATACAGAGACAGTTTTATGAAGGCGAGCATTAAGACCTATTTATTTGCCTACTGATTTTATTCAGCGCGAAATTGGGCACTTCAGACAATAATATGTCACAATTATAAATCCAGAATCTTTTTTAAATCCTACAAATATATTGCCTAAGTGATTGACAGTAGCGAAGGAATTCAGAATCAACTAACAGGATCCTATAGGCATGCTTTATACGAGCTTATTAATTACAGACCTATAGACAGGATTTCTAAGTGTAGCATGGATTTTAATGTATAGAGAGAGGTCATATTCCTTTTCAACTATAGGAATGCTTTATAATTGATGAATCGATATAAAACCTATAGGCATGATTTCTAAATGCTGAATTGATTTAAACCCTATAAGCATGATTTCTAAATGCTGAATTGATTTAAACCCTATAGACATAATTTCTAAATGCTGAAATAATTTAACCGTATAGGCAGGATTTCTAAATGCTGAATTGATTTAAACCCTATAGGCATGATCCCTAAGTTTAAAACTAAATTTTAGTCCTATAGGCATGATATCTATTAGCGCGATATGGACATAATTTAAACAGATTGCGAGGAAAGATAATTATCTCACACAACAAAGTTCTATAGGCATTATTGCTAATGCACATTTATTGAAAACATGTATAGATCCTATGAACAAGATTTCTAATGTACAGAATTAAACGAAAGTCCTACAAGCAAGGCCTCTAGTATGCAAATGTAAAACACAGAATCAAAATGATCACGAAAGCCCTATAGGAAGGATTTCTAAACACAGTATAGTACTCTCATAGTCTAATCAGCGTAATTAAATCCTATAGGCAGGATTTCTACTCAATTTTAACAAAAAATATAATTAAAATCCCCCCCCCCCCAATCTTCACTAAATATCCCCAAATCTGTTATTACAGAGTTTTACAACCCAGAATATCAAATGAATTACATAATGGTAATAGTTACATTATAGGGAGCCTTCATAGGCCCAAATAAACCTGGGAGCCAGGCCTTCCAGCATAACCACAACACAATATAGGGATTCATAGTACATTGGAACCAGGTTTCCAGTGTGTCAAAGTTCCCAAGGGCCTCAAGGGACCGAGGGCAATGCTCACACTAGAGAACCAAATGCTCAGAAATAATTCAAAGGATATTAGGAACCAAACCCCAGTGTGTCAGAGTTCACAAGGGTCTCACATGGACCCCGAGAAGTGCTCACACTGAGGAGGTTAAGGATAGAAGCTAAGGACCTAAGAATAGGAGTTTGAGGTAGCAGTATACAAAAAGAGACAATGGTAAAGAACAAATATTTAAAACAGGTTTGAGTTTAGAAAAAGCCATCATCACAGAGTTTAAAACACAGAATATGTAGGCAGAATTGCACTAAGAAGACAAATTGGCAGTATTTCAAAGTTGTTCATGCTCAAGCATACAGTTAAAATCTGAAAGGCCTAATTAAGCTAAGTGTACATACTAGTATTAAGGACAAGCTTTGTTTGCTCACAAATAGTATTTAGACATGGTATGAAAGAAAAAAGTCAAACAATCATATGGAATCAAAACGATATAAAGACATGCTAAAGGACAAGTTATCAGGGTACATGAGTGACAGAAAAAAGGCTTAACACTGATCAAGCATAATAAGACAAAGTTTGTAAAGATTCAAAATAGGCGAATTAATAAGTATTCTAGTATTTCCCTAAGAGGTTACTAAATATTCAGGGAAAGTGCAGAACTAACAAAGTTGTATATAGGAAGCTATTAAGCTAACACATAAGAGGATTCATATTATTCAAAACAAACAATCTCAAAACTAATGGTATTAATTAGAGAACTAAATAGACTCATATAAACATGAAATTGGCAGAATCATGCTTAAAAGATAAACTTTAAACACACTGGATCATAGACACATGTCACAAATGCATAAGAATAAAATGGCAAAGGTATAGTGACTCACCAGTTAGGTGAGAAGTGCAAGAAAACAACAAAACTACAATGTTATGAATCAACAATGAGAAGCAAAGCCCAGAACTTAATGGCCTTGGCTTTCAGCCGGCCAAGGCCACAATGTAGAATAAGAATAATAACATAATAGATTTTAAGACTAGTGAGTTTTTTACATTTTTCGAGTCTTTTTGAAAGGGAGAGAAGAAGGGGTTTAAATAGTAGTCAACTAGACAAACAAATAAGGGAATAAATCAGCCATACACAGACAAAGAAATCACATAATCAGTTGAAGTATATCTTTAGGACAAATAGTACAAATATCAGTAAATTAACAGGGCATAATGGAGTGTAATTAGGCGAGTAACACTTGGAATAAGGAAAATATCATATAGAATCAATTAACAATCAGTTTCAGAGCAGAATAAGGTAAAAATAAAGAAAGTATTAGTCACATATGAGAAAGGAAAGAGTGTCATAAAATCAGTAAGAAGTCTCAAACCCTAGTTTTAGGTAAACCCTACAAAATCGGCAAAAAATAAAGGCAATCAACTATATACTGCATGCGATGAACATAGACAAGAAATTATTCAAAAAGAAATACCTAATCGAACTAGATCTGGTCCAAATTTAGGGTTTGAAACCCTAATTTAGGATAAGTAAAAGAAACCGCCAAAAAATAGGCAGATTTATGCATAATACGACGAATATAGATGGGATAATTAATAAATAATATGTCATTGGTGCATGAAAATGATTTAAAATAATTACTTAACATTATAAAATATAAAAGGTCATTTTTTCTGTGTAAATAAGGTAGTTATGCATATATGTGGCTATTATTGCGAAATATTGCAATTATAGCCTAAAGATGCAAATATAATTATACATAAAATCTATCAAAATATTTAAAGCTTAGTATGGATATAAAAAATTAAATTAGATGATAAAATCATCATAAAAATTATTTGTGATGTAATTAATGATTATTTATATAATAAAATATGGGAATAAATTGATTTAAAAAATCTTTAAAAATTATGAAAAATTATGGAAAAATGCTGGTTGGTGCTCATGCACTATTTTGCAAGTATATATGTATTAACAAAATATATATGGGAAAAATTGGGTATCAACAGGTGGCAAATATTTTTTTCCCTCGTTCATGATGTTCCCTTCGGGGTTTACCCGGTGCCAACTGAAGTTGTTTTCCTCAGTCTTGGTTTTCACCTATTTCGTCTTCCATCTGTCCCCGGTTCCATGTGTCACTTTGTTATTTGGGATTTTAATATGAATCAATTTTACTCTATACAGATAGTCCCCTTGCTTTCCGGTGGGACATCTTGGTGTCACCGGAAAGTTGGTAAAGACTCCTTTCTTGGCGGAAAATTTTCTAAAACTTTCTGAAAATTTTCTGACGCATGTCTCTTTGCATTTAATACCCCGAAAACATGTTACACCATGATCTAGAAATACTTTTGCGAGTTCTCGAGTTAATCATGGCCACATTTTTTGCCGCCTATTCTTTTATTTATATGCCCCATTTTCCTTATTTTACTTCTACTAGTTTCTTAAACTATTTCAACTTCTTTATGCTTTCTTTGATCTTCTTAAAAAACTCTTATCAACCTCTACAAATTATGGCTTGTTACACTAATTCCTCCAAAAACTCTAGTCCCTCCTTTGGTGGGGCCCGAAGAGGAGCAAAGACAAAGAGGTCGATGTTGACGCTGATCTTCCCACAGTGTGAACCATCATCCCCAAACATCTCAATATATCCAAGGACTTTGAAGAGAAGTTCCCTACTTCAAACCCTCGCACTTGGGTTGTTGGCAAATACCCTTCTATCTGCACTTTCAGTATTCCTGCAGTGAAGGAGGACTGTGACTGCCACAACCTAAACCTCATTTCTCCCGATCCGGTGGAGTGAGTGACCTTCACAAGAAGGGCTTCACATACATTTACACGTATCCCTTCACGTTGGGTGCATTTTCTTTGAGCGGGGGACTTGACCCCGTGGTTTTGGAGTTGTGCCACCAGTACCAGGTTTGTTTGGTACAAGTGGGTCCTTCAGTGTGGCAAACGGTGGCCTGTCAGTGGAGGATGTTCCAATAAATGAAGAAACCCCTCACCTTGGCTCATATGATGAACCTCTACTCCCCAAGATATATCATGGGGGAGTAATCTGTCACGACCTGAAATTCACTAAAGGTTGTGATGGCGCCTAACATTGCGTCAGACAAGCCAATGGTGATTGATCAACTTGTTTACTCATTTTATTACTTTGAAATCATAATTTCCATTCATTAAATAGTATAAAAAATAATTTATAGGGTAAAATTATAATATTTACATGAACTACAATGATGAACAACCAGTAGGAACCCCCAAAACCCGGTGCCCCAAGTGCATGAGCATCAACAAGGAAATATAATCAAATGCAACCCATGTATGGAATACAAATTAGACAAGAGAATATAAATAACTCTTATGGAGACTCTGCATGTAACAACCCAACCGGTCGTTTTGCGTTATCGGACCCTGTATTGGTAAAAAAGAGTTTCACACGTAAGCCAGCTTTTGACAACTCAGCTAGTCACATGGACACATGAAAACGCGACAGCTGGATGTGATTCTTTGAAGAGGTAAGGTACAAAGAGGCATGGTTCAGTAAACCCACACACTTATCAGCTATGGGAAACCCAATTTGATCAAAACGGGATAGAGGAATGTTCAGAATGAATTTAGACAAAGCTACGGGCAGACTCAAGGACGCACAATTGATTACTCGAACGTTATGTAACCAAACCCCAATTACCGTTATCCTTTGTAACGCCTATTAATGTCATAATTAGCCATTAATGAGTAACCATAGCAAGAGTCGTACGTTATAAGAATCTCCTATATAAGGGATGGGAATACAACTTGTAAAGGTATCTGATTCTCGAATACAATCAACTTCGATCTTTTATATTTCTGCAATATTGTCTATTATTCATTTTTCTCCATTATCTTGATTATCAGTAACCTGTATTCATCTTAAAAATAAGCTTTAGTCAAAGGGTCTAATTCTTTGGTTAAACAAATTGGTTCCGCTGCCGAGAATCTGATAATCTTTGTTTACTTTTCAAGTGATATCCTCTGAATTATGTCAAACCCCAACGACAACAACCAGCAAAGGAGGGGAACCCCAGTTCCATCGCCTTCAGGAACCCCATGTGGTTCGAGAGAACAATCCCCAGATAGATCCAATAACAACAATGGTGATAATGATCAAACTGTGGAACAAGATCGTGTAAAGCAAATGATTGCAGAGTATGTGAGCCAAGCTTTGCAAGAATTTGCGAGAGGATTACCGGCAGCGTTACCTACACCGCCGACGCCACCCTCCAATAACACCATCACTATGGAAAATCCTCAATTTGGGTTGGCAAACTCAAGAAGAGGAGATACTCCTAATGAATCTCTCGAAACGAGACCAGGTATATCTAATAACTCAGAATTACAAAATTTACTGCTAACCATGCAGAAACAGATGAAGGAGCAGAACGATCGCATCGAACAAATTCCTGGAGTACCACCTATCATCAAAGGCATCGATGTTGATAGATATTCTCAACAACCTTGGAAGCCAAGTGTGGCACCCTTGCCTATACCCAAGAAGTTTAAAATGCCTGACGTTCCAAAATATGATGGAACAACTGACCCAAACGACCATGTGACTGCTTTCACTACTGGGGTAAAAGGCAACAACTTAACGAAACAAGAGATTGAATCAGTCCTTGTCAAAAAATTTGGGGAAACACTTACCAAAGGGGCCCTAACCTGGTATTCTCTTCTCCCTGAAAATTCTATTGACTCTTTTGCTGAGCTTGCAGATTCGTTTATAAAAGCACACTCTGGTGCACAAAAAGTTGAGAAGAGAATGGAAGACATATTCAAAATAAAACAAAGAGACAAGGAACTACTCTGTGAGTTTGTAGACACGTTTCAACGAGAAAGAATGCAGTTACCCAGAGTGCCTGATAATTGGGTAGCCATGGAATTTGCAAGCAACCTGAACGATAAAAGCTCAAAAGCCACGAGACGACTTAAGGTGAGTCTAAGAGAATTCCCCGCTACAACATGGAACGATGTATATAACAGGTACAGTACTAAACTCAGAATAGAAGAAGATATCACTGCTCGTTCGAGAGATGAAGATCATTCCAGATCCAGACGTCCTGAATCAGATAGAAAATCAGGTAAAAACAGGTACGATCCTTACTTAGGACCCTCGGGACGCGATATCCGCCCCAGATTTGAAAACACTAGGTCAGACTATAGACCACAAGGAAGAGACGTAGTCTCATCCTTGTCTAGATCCATAAAAGATCGATATGAATGACTTAGAGGTAGTACTAAAATTGGGGATCATACCTTTAATGTAAGTACTACTGAACTTGTCTCAATATTGAGGAACATGGGAGACAAGGTTAAGTGGCCTAAAGAGATGCGGTCAAATCCAAGTAGAAGAAACCCAGATCGCTGGTGTGAATTTCACAACGATCATGGGCACAAATCTGCGGATTGCAGATTTTTACAAGGTAAAGTAGAAAATTTGTTAAAACAAAGCTATTTAACAGAATTGTTTTGTGATAACGGTAAAGAGGCATATATGAGGAACAGGTAGGATCCCCCAAAGCCTCATTCTCCTAAATGAATAGTTAACGTAATATACGGGGGTGAAGAAGTACACAGAGTGATTTGCAAAACAACCACAAAGTTCACAATTACACATGGGAAACGGGCTCGTGGAGAAGACGATATAACCTTCGATGATGCAGATATCAGCAGATTAATGCTTCTGCACAACGATGCTCTTGTAATATCTTTACTTATTCATGACACTAACGTAAAAAAAGTGTTGATTGATCCAGGCAGCTCAGTCAATATCATTTTGGTAAGAGTCGTGGAAGAAATGCTACTGGGGAATGAGGTAATCCAAAAAGCACGAGCCATTTCAGGGTTTGATAACTCTATGGTTATAACAAAAGGAGAAATTGAGCTTAGCACTTATGCTAAGGGGGTGATCAAAAGTGTCAAGTTCCAATTCATCGATACTGACATGGCTTATAACGTGATCATTGGAAGGCCATGGATCCATGACATGAAAGCGATACCCTCTACGTTGCATCAGGTAATTAAATTTCCCTCTGAATGGGGGATTCAACAAATCAAAGGAGATCAGCAGACCGCAAGAAATATAAACTCTGTGGTACAATACAACAAGAAAATAGAGGTGGAAGAATTATGAGATAAGGGAATCTCCCAAGAAGGTAACACAACCCAAACAAGCATGGAAGGAATTACTACCCAAATAGGTACGGAAGGTATTATTGCTGAAACAAGTACGAAAGCAATACTCACGAGAAGGAAAATCAAGTTACCACGGAAGGTATACTATACCACACAGAAACAGATTCTAGACCGGACGTCATTCGTGAACCGGAGGAAGATGAGCACATCAAAACAACTACGGAGGAGCTCGTAGCTGTTCCATTATCTGAACAAAAGCCTGAGCAGAAAGTGTATATAGGCACGAGGCTAGGCCCCGCTCGAAGAGGTAAGTTAATTGATTATTTAAAGGCTAACGCATACTGCTTTGCGTGGTCCCACTCAGATATGACAGGCATCCCATCAGAAGTGATGACTCATAAACAAAATGAAGATCTATCCTTCATACTGGTTAAGCAGAAGAAAAGAAAGCAAGGACCATTAAAGAACCAAGTGATCGACAAAGAGGTACAAAAACTCTTGAAGATTGGTTCAATACGAGAGGTAATGTACCCTAATTGTCTAGCAAACATCGTGGTAGTACCTAAAAAGAATGACAACTGGAGAGTATGCGTAGATTATATTGACTTGAATAAAGCATGCCCCAAAGATTCATTCCCATTGCCAAATATAGATCAAATGATTGATGCCACATCGGGTCATGAATTATTGACCTTTTTAGATGCATATTCTGGTTATAATCAAATTAAAATGAATCCCTCAGATGAGGAAAAAACTTCCTTCATTACAAACAGGGGGACTTACTGTAATAAAGTTATGCCTTTTGGCTTAAAAAACGTTGGAGCCACCTATCAAAGGTTAGTGACTAAAATGTTTCAAGAACATCTTGGAAAGACGATGGAAGTCTATATTGATGATATGTTGGTAAAATCAACACAAGCACATGACCATTTCCAGCATCTCTCTACTGCTTTTGATATTTTGCGCAGGTATAATATGAAGTTAAATCCAGAGAAATGCGTTTTTGGAGTGAAATCAGGTAAATTTTTGGGTTTCCTTATGTCAAACAGAGGAATAGAGGTAAATCCAGCTCAAATTAAAGCTATAGAGGAAATACCTGATATTTTAACAAATAAAAATGAAGTTCAAAGACTGACGGGGAGAATAGCAGCTTTGGGTAGGTTTATTTCTAAATCTTCCGAAAAATGTTTTAAATTCTTCTTAGTTCTCAAAAAGTAGAATAAGTTCGAATGGACTGAAGAATGTCAGCAAGCCCTCAAGAATCTGAAGATTTATCTATCAAAACCACCACTGCTTTCAAATCCAAAAGAAGGGGAAATATTGTACATTTACCTGGCTGTCTCAGAAATTGCTATAAGTGCAGTATTGGTAAGAGAAGAAAAAAGTAAACAATCACCTGTCTATTATGTAAGTAAAACTTTGCTAGATGCTGAAACTAGATATCCACATCTGGAAAAGTTAGCCTTAACTTTAATAATGGCATCTAGAAAATTATGACCCTATTTTCAATGCCACCCAATCACCGTTCTGACCTCGTATCCTTTAAGAAATATTCTGCATAAACAGGAATTGTCAGGAAGATTAGCCAAGTTGGCCATAGAATTAAGTGAGCATGAAATAATATATCAGCCTAGGACTGCAATTAAGTCTCAAATACTAGCTAATTTTGTTGCTGAATTTAGTAATAGCATTGTATCTGAAGTAGAAAAAGAGTTACAACTCTTTAACGGTGTTAATCCAGGACTATGGACCTTGTTCATCGATTTTTCTTCAAATATAAAAGGTGTCGGCTTAGGCATAGTCTTGATATCACCCACGGGTGAAAAGGCACGGCAAGGTATAAAGTGTTATCCTATCACTAACAATGAAGCAGAGTACGAAGCTGTTATTGTACGGCTTGAACTCACATGGGAGCTCTCAATCGAGCAAATTGTGATCAACAGTGACTCCCAACTGGTTGTAAATCAGATACAGAGGACTTACATCGCTCGAGAGACTAGAATGAAACAGTATCTTGAAAAAGCACGAGAGCTCGTGAGAAAATTCAAAACATGGGAGGTAATGCAAATACCTAGAGAGGAAAATGCAAAAGCAGATGCATTATCTAACCTCGCAGCAGTCACGGAAGTAACGGACAAAGACAATACCATTGTCGTTCAACTATTTCATTCAATAATAGACCAGGACAGGAATGAGGTAACTTTCAACAACCTAACCTAGGACTGGAGAAACGAAATTCTTAATTTTTTTGTAGAATGGTACCGTACCTGAAGATAGGAAAGCAACTCAAGCACTTCGCCACAAAGCTGCACGGTATTGCCTTATTCGTAACTCACTTTATCGCAAGATGTTCGGAAGACCCCTAGCTAAATGCCTCGGACCTAACCAAACGAAATTTGTGATGAAAGAAGTCCACGAAGGACACTGTGGAAATCACTCATGGGAGAGATACTTAGTTAAAATACTAATCAGAGCCGGATACTATTGGCCTAAGATGGAAGAAGAAGCCGAGAATTTTGTATCCAAATGTGACAGATGCCAAAGGTTTGCAAAAACATGCATCGACCTGTGGAATTATTACATCCAATAATATCCCCATGGCCTTTCATGAAATGGGGTATGGACATAGTGGGAACTCTTCCCACAGCTAAAGGACAGCTACGGTTTTTACTCGTACTAACCGACTATTTCACAAAATGGGTAGAGGCAGAAGCGTTCAAACAAGTGCGATAAAGGAAGTTAAAATATTCTTGTGGAAAAACATAATATGCCGCTTTGGAATACCAAAGGAAATCGTGTGTGATAATGGCCCACAATTCATAGGCTCGCAAATCACAGAATTCTTCGAAAGTTGGCAAATCAAGCGGATCATTTCAACGCCGTACCACCCCGTGGCTTATGGTCAAGCTGATTCAACGAATAAGGTCATCATCAACAATCTAAAGAAGCGGTTGGATAAAGCCAAAGGAAACTGGCCTGATGAGTTACCAGCGGTACTATGGGCATACAGAACAACTTCAAAGTTAGCCACGGGAGAAACTCCGTTCGCACTTGTTTATGGCTCAGAAGCCTTAATACATGTGGAGATTGGCGAACCAAGCATAAGGTTCTCAACAACTATGGAAGGTTAAAATGACGATGAATTAAGGACCAATCTGGACCTGCTCGAACCACGGAGAGAAGCAGCATTGATACGGATGGCAGCTCAAAAACAAATCATAGAGCGTTATTACAACGGTAAAGCTCATCTCAGATACTTTAAGATTGGGGAATTCGTCCTCAAAAAAAGTCTTTCAGTCAACGAAAGAAGCAGGTGCAGGAAAGCTAAATCCAAACTTGGAAGGACCTTACAAAATCTAAGGCATAACTGGGAAAGGCGCCTATGAGTTGGAAGCTATGGAATGCCATCCATCTAACGAAGTATTACTTCTAAAAGAAAAGAATATCCCGTCAGGTATCACACGTTCGATTTTACTTTGAACATTTAAAAAATTTACTAACTTTTTTAGATGATAGGAACAAAGCTAACCCATCACCAGATGATGATATTAGACCTGCAAAGACGCGAGGAAATAACACAATTCCCGGTCTAAGGTTACACTTTCTGATGGACATTTTAAAAGGGTTAAGCAGTCATCATCTAAAAAACTACATACCTTCGAGTCCGGAATGTTTTTCCTTTTCAGGAAAAGGACCACAAGGAAGGAATAGTCAAGTGCTCGATATTTCATTATTCAAAGCTCAAACACTTGGGACTATATAGTATGGAAGGCTAATACGAAGCAAAGAAGACTATCAAGAAGTCAAAATCTCGAGCCTGAAGACCCATCTACCCAACGAGACCAGTGACACGAGCAAAGTCGAAAGAAATCAAAAGAGCCATCCAAATACAAAGCTTAATGCAAAAAGAAAAAACCTTAGAACATATTCAGGTTGAAAGGAAAAATATTAGTCACGAGAAAGAAATGTACATCTTTATACTTATTCAAAGTTGTTGTAACAAAAATAGTTAGGGGTAAAAGATCATCATCAATGTACTCATTCAACAAACTGTTCTCGAATAAAACAGTTATGGATGAAAAATCTAAATCCTTGTATTTTTTCAAGAAACTATTATCAAATAAAAATAGTTACGAATAAGAAAACATTTCCCTCGTACTTATTAGAAAACTGTTTCCAAAACAGTTGCGGGTAAAACCCCCAATCTTTATAAAAACCGTTACTAGTAAAAAGTTGTTGTTTCCTTGTATTAATATCGAAAAACTGTTACCTATAAAAAACAATTATGAAATACAAGAGTATATCAAATCTGTTAAACAAAAAATAACTGCAAACATGAGTTTTAGACGATAACCAAACACATGTAAAATGTCATGGAAGTTCAAACAAAAATGCTTTCCTTGGAAACATTCTTAAGCATGTGTAAAATTCCTATCGCTCTATTGCATTATCATGAAGTTGAGACATCTTCTTCATGTCAATTATAAAGGGCCCTCTTCCATAAACTATGCCTACTACAAAAAGGCACACATTTGATATGACACCGTGCCTATTACAAAAAAGGTACGAGTAGTCTAAAGCATTCCCCATTCAAAACTCGAAGCTAAAACTAAAACCTCAAAAAATGAAGCATTATCTTATACTTAGCCATATAAAATTTTTATATACATTGTGGTGCCCCTAAGTTGTCATTTTGGGATTTAAGGAAATCCAAATTTACCCCCGATGGGACTGGGGGTAACCACCAATTGATACAAAGAAAAAGAAAAAAAAAGGGATAAACCAACTAAATCTTTTCAAGAGACGGGTTGACTTTAGTGGCAGAAGGAGCCGGAGAAACTGGGGATGAAGAGGCATGAGCGGCTGGAATCTCACCATTAGGTGAAGAGAGGTTATGACCTTGTTGATCCTTCTCCATGGCTTCCTTAGTTTTGGCTATTTCAGCACTAAGGTCAAACCCTTCTTGACTCATTTCCACTTATGTGTCAAGGAGAGAATTCATATATGCCCAGCTCACATCAACATCAGCCACCTCTTCCAAATCTTCATAATCCTTTGCCCACACTTGAAGCTCAGCTCTCAACCCGTCCTTCTCCGCCTCCGCAGCTTCATGGGCGGCCCTTAATGGAACAATCGACTCCTCTAAAGTTTGAGCTTTGTCTAAAGCCCTATGAAGATCTTCTTGAGTACGAGTGAGTGATTGCATGAGCTCGCCTGAGTATTCCTCCTTCTGCCCCAACAAGTTCTGAAGTCTCTAATCTCCTCTGATGCACGGGACAGCTGCTCCACGAACGAAGACTCCAGAACACTCTTATATTTATCAGCCTGACTGCAAGAAGCCCTCTCCACTGCCAATTCTTCTGCCATGAGTCTTATATGCCGCTTCAAGGTACTTCTTTCCTCTTCTAAGGCCTCCAGCTCAATCCTTAAGCTATCATATTGTGCTCTCCAGTTATCAACATCGGCCTGAAACCCTCTTGTCTCTTGGTCTGTGTTTGAAATCCTCGACATAAGCTCCATTCCTATAAGGTTAATCTACAAGAAATAAACTAGTCAGATATGGTAAATTTCATATACGAGAGTGAAAGAGGAGAACTTGCATCATACCTTCAAAGAAGTATGCATGACCTCATTGGCCCATGTAAGAGCACCGTGGCTGGCTAGCTTTGCTTTCTCAGAGGGACCTATCAAAGGCTTGAGCCACACTTTGGTCTCACTCATTTTCTTGAAAAGATTCCCCTCATCTGGAACCTCTATTACCACCTGCCGCATCTCTCTGTTGAAAGACCCTACTTCCCTAACGGAAGGCATGGAATCAGACAGAGATGGAACAACAACAGGCACAGAAGGTTGAGGAGATAGAGAAGCCACGGGCAAAGAAGTAGGCACAGAGAGTTGAAGAGTTGAAGAATTTAAAGGCAAAGCAATGGCAGAAGTTGAAATAGCCAAAGGAACAGACGAAACAGCTTCTCTCGAAGAAGCAGGAAAGACAGCAGCCAAAGGGACGTCGTCAGGAGCAAGATCAACACCCTTATGAATAGGGGAATGAGAAATATCATCAAGGATAGGGGGCTCAATCACAGACATGGAAGGAAAGGTTAAGGCTGATAGCTCATCATCTAAAACCATTCGCCTTCTCTGTGGCCTGTGCACTAAAGCACCCTCTTCTTCTTCTTCTTCTACGGAACGAGACTCACTCATCTTCCTCTTCGAGGAAGATGAACCAACAATAATTTCCTGGGCTTGAGCCAAGGACATCTTTGGGATAGATGAAGCAGACACCCCACGAGCAGAGAAACCTATTAAAAAGGGAAAAAAGTTAAATGACAAAAAAAAGAGACTCGAGTAAGGAAAGAAGCAAGAGCAAAAGCAAGAGCTTCACTTACCGTGGATCTTTACTTGCCAACCATACCTCCCAACGAGGTACTTCCAAGATCTCTCTTCTGAAGGAGCAACAAATAACATTTTTTCTACCCAATCACGAATACCGGAGACATTCTCAACAGTATTCATGATTGCTGGGAGAAGAAAAAAAAAGAGATATGGTGTTAAATAAAACATCTCAAGTCAAAAAAAGAAAAAGTAAATGTGAGTTAAAGCATACTCACGTGCGTGATTCCACTTCTCAGGGAAGGAAAGATTTTCTTCACCCACTAAACCAACAGTGGGTACAACAACATATCGGAGGTACCAGCCCCTATCCTTATCGTCTCTAGGGGTTACCAACACTCTTTTGCTTCTAGCAGTCAGAGTAAAAACCCTTCACGAAATAAGGTAGGAGAGTAGAGGTGAATAATATGGTTGAAGGTAAAAGGAACCGAGGCTAAAGAATCCAAACTCCTAAGACATGCGACAACTCGCCACACAAGCGGGCCAACTTGTCCTAAGCAGATATTGAAAAAATGGCAAAACTCAATTATAACTGGGTCAATGGGGGGTCTAAACCCTAAAGTGAAAGGATACGTATAAACAAAAGAATATCCCGTCTTGTAAGACATTATTCTTTGATTACTATCCGGAATATAGACAGGCAAGTCAGACTTCCAAAAGCACTTCCGAACAAGGGAAATCTGACCCTCAGTTATAAGGGCTGGATATCTTTCGACACTATCAAGAGAAGAAGATTGATCTACAAGAACTTGACTTTCCCTAGCAAAAACAAACTTAGCAGGGACAATTTCATCGACTTCAGGTTCACAAAGGCGTTCACCTCTACCTCTAGACAAAGATCGAGAAACCCTAAATCTCAGAGAAACTGGAGATCTAGTGGAAGGAGGAGGAACTATCTGAGAAAAGGAGGAGCCCCTCAAAGGAATGGATCCTAGACTTCTAAGTCTACCACCCCTCGACTCCTATTCGGAGCATAAGATGGCGCTAAACTTTCAATATCTATTACTCTTTGAGGTTAGTTTGAAGAAGACATGTTTACAAAGGCAAAGAAGAAAGTTCTTTACAAAAGACAAAGTTAGAAAAGTGTTTCGTGGAAGCAAAGAAAAGAAAACATGTATTTATACTTGAAGACAACCGTCAAACATAAAGAAAAAGGAAAATAATGAAGAAAACTCATAATTGAAGATGTCACTACGGGACTGGCACAGTCGCAGAAAGCCCTAAAAAGTGCCGAGTATGAGCATTAAAAGGACACGTGGTATGAGCATTAAATGGAAGTGACAAACGACGCCCATGGTACAGAGAAGGATACAATGATTCAAGGAAAAGCGGCGGCAAAATATTCCCGCCATAAATGAATATCCACTTACCAAATATTAATCGATAAATATATGGTAAGTGGGGGGACAATCTGTATTGGTAAAAAAGAGTTTCACACTTAAACCAGCTTTTGACAACTCTGCCAGTCACCTGGACACATGAAATACGGCAGTTGGATGTGATTCTTTGAAGAGGTACGGTACAAAGAGGCACGGTTCAGTAAACCCACACACTTATAAGCCACGGGAAACTCAACTTGATCAAAACGGGAGAGAGGCACGGTCAAAATGAATCTAGACAAAGCTACGGGTAGATTCAAATCCCATAATTAATTACTTGAACGTTATGTAACCGAACCCCAATTATCGTTATCCTTTGTAACGCCTCATTAATGTCATAATTAGTCATTAATGAGTAACCATAGCAAGATTCGTACGTTATAAGAATATCCTATATAAGGGAGGGGAATAAATCTTGTAAAGGCATCTGGTTCTCGAATACAATTAACTTTGATCTTTTATGTTTCTGCAATATCGTCTATTATTCATTTTTCTCCATTATCTTGATTATCAGTAACCCGTATTCATCTTAAAAATAAGCTTTAGTCAAAGGGTCTAATTCTTTGGTTAAACAACCCTGTTCCCCTAAATGAAACTTCCCATAGCGGCTTATTGTGATTTATGACTTGCGGGGATGGGTGGTTCGGGATTCGGAAGTGTTTAGAGTGATATAGGAACACTTGGTCCCTTAAGGTTGGCCTTTAAGGACAAGTTTGACTTTGGTCAACATTTTGAGTAAACAACCTCGGAATCAATTTTCGATGGTTCCAGTGGTTTTATATGATGATTTTGTACTCGGGCATATGTTCAGAATGATTTTTGGATGACCCGGGGGCATTCTGGCGCCCAATATCGAAATAAGAGTTTCCTTAAGTTCATATTGTGGTTTGGGGACATGTTTTTGTGTTATCGAGGTCCAAATGGAATTCCGAGACCGGAAATAGTTCTGTAATGTCATTTATGACTTTCTTGCAAGATTTGGTGTCGTTCTGAGTAGTATAGGTCGATTCGGCGCATTGTTAGAAAATCTAAGAACTTAAAGTTCCTAAGTTTGATTATAGAGGTTTTGAGGTATGATTTTGAGTTTTAGTGTTGTTTTGGGTGTTCCGAAGGCTCGAGAAAGTCCATATTATGATTTGGGACGTGTTGGTATACTTGGACGAGGGCTCGGGTGGGCCCAGGTTCCCTCGGGCACCATACGAGGCTAAAAACCAGCTGAAGCAATTGCTGGTGCACCTGTTCTGGTGTGACCGCAAGTGCGGTTGCCCAGTTGCAGGTGCGGGATCGCTTCTGCAGTTCCAGCCTCGCAGGTGCGACCTCTAGATGGGATTCTCTCTTCTCGCAGGTGCGGGCCCTTTCCCGCAGGCGCGGAGCCGCTGGTGCAGACCTTGAGCTGCAGGTGCGGAACCACAATAGGAAGTGAGTTCTTTAAAACACGGGATTTATTCATTTTACCCCATTTTCTTCCACCATAAACGACCTTGAGAGCTTGGATAAGAGCCCCATGACCTAGCTACTGAAAGGTAAGTGAATTCTACCCTAATGTTAGTTTAATGCATAAATTCCTAGTTAAACTAACTACCTAATTGGTGAAAATCAAAGATTTGGGTAGTAACCTAGGGCTTTATGAAGATTTCGGGAATTACCCGTTAATTAGCCATGAAATCATACAAAAACCACATATTAACGATCCTTAGGTTATGGGTAAGTGATTCTTTCAAGAATTTCCGAAATCCGAGCATGCGGGCCCGGGGATGAATTTTGGAATTTCTTCAAGTAGGATGAAATGGCTAAATAAATAGGAGAATTCCATACTTTTGAGTATAAATGGATATATTTGTATAACATTTGGCTAGTTTCGAGTCCTTGGGTGTCGAGTTTGGAGTTTCGGGCGCGTTCTTGACCTGGAGAGTAGGTTCGGCACGAGGTGATTCTCCTTCCTAACCTTGTAAGAGGAAATTGTCCCCCTAGGTAATTTAAATGACTATATTCTAATGTTTGTGGGGGCTACGTGCGTACAAAGTGACGAGAGTCCGTACGTAGCGACTATTATTGTTATGTCTGGGTAGTTAGGCCTACACCATGCCTTGTGTTTTTCCTTGAATTGAACTATATGCTTTATGAATTTATGTCATATGTGGCTTTGTTTCCCTGAGATCATGGAATTTGAGAATTTAAAGGAATTGTTCACTGGAAAATAAATTTATGAAGAATATTATGTGTGCATGCGGCCGCTTCGCAATTTATTTTCCGCGAGCGGAGTGTTATATCCCCTACTCTCATGGGAGCGAGTCGCACGCCACGGCGAGATTGAAAGATACATTATGATTAATATTGTGTGTGCATGTGATCGCTTCGCAATTTACATTCCGAGAGAGGAGTGTTATTTCCTCCACTCTCATGGGAGCGGGTTGTACGCCACGGCGAGATTGAAAGTTGAAACTATGGTTCGGTTCGTTTGACCCTCGGCAGTGCACATATACGATTATTATGATGTCTTGGGACAAGCGCAGGCCGGTTGTCCTTATCCCCCATGCGCATGTTAAATTGTTACTGATTTCATGGATATTGAAGTGATAAGGTATTCGGGGGAAAATGAAGTAGTAAAATTGTTTATTTACTTCCAGTATTTATTTGAATTACAGTTATCTTTAATGTTTACTGTTTTTATCATCTTTGTATGCTTATTACTGATATCATATCTTGTTAAATTATTTTGTTGGACCTTAGTGATGTCAAGTCTACCTCTCTTCACTACTTCTTCGAGGTTAGGCGGGATACTCACTGGGTACATATATATTTATGTACTCATGCTACGCTTTTGTACTTAATTGTACAGGTTCTGAGGCTGGTTCATCTGGTTATTAGACCGGAGCTCGATTCTGAGTATAGACTTGACCTGACTTCACGGTGAGCTGTTTCTCCTAACGATCCTCAGCAACACCATGGAGTTTCTTTTGTTATTCCCGTCTATTTCTTCCAGACAGTGAGACAATTATATTATATCTTTTGTATATTCTATTAGTATGCCCGTAGGACTTGTGACACTAGTTCCTGGCACACACGTGGTAGATATTGTGGTTGCGGGTCTGTATATATATATTGGCTCACGCCTCTTTATGACTGCTTTTGGTTAAATTAGCTAATTATCTTTTTCAATTAAATATTTTGAACTTTAAAACTTGGCACGTGTTGGGATGTTTAATAAAATATGGGAAAATCCTTAGTAATCTGAGTGTTGGCTTGCCTAACACCGGTGTTGATGCGGTTGATGAGGTGCCCCCAGCAAATCCTGCTCCAGTGGACTTCATGACGACGCCAGGCTTCAAGGCGGTCATGGGCTGTATGATGCGGTTTATGGACACTATGTCCCAGACTGGCTTATTCCTAGCGGATTTTGCCACATCTCAAGTGGGAGGGGGAGCCCAGACCCCTACCACCCAGGACGCAGGTTAGGAAGCAGCAGTACATCATACCCCGGGTACACTGCCCGTGGATGGGGTCCAGCCTGTGGTAGCAACACTTGATACTAGACCAGCTGTGAATGATGATCCGCAGAAGTTATTGGATAGATGGACTCGATTGCACCCCCAGCCTTCGAGGGTGAGCGAGGCAAGGATGCCCAGGATTTCATTGAAGGTGCAGGGACAGACTGCACAACATAAGGATACTAGAGTCCCATGGAGTCGATTTCGCTACCTTTCAGTTGGAGGGCAGAGCTTGCAGATGGTGGCAGTCTTCTATTCTCAGCAGGCCAGCAGATTCTCCTCATATCACTTGGGAGCAGTTCACTCAGATGTTTCTAGACAGATATATCCCACCCTCTGAGAGGGAAGAGCGGGGGTATCAGTTTGAGCAGCTGGAGCAGGGACAGATGTCAGTGACATACTTTGAGGCTAGATTTTCAGAGTTGTCTCGCCATGCACTCATGATACTACCTACTGATGCTGAAAAAGTGCGAAGATTTATGGCTGGGTTGCATCCAGGTATTAGGGCCACCATGGCCCGAGAGGTGGAGATGGATACTCCTTATCAGCTCATGGTGGAGATTTCCCGCAGGATCGAGGGGTATCGGTAGAGGAGCAGGGAGCAGGGGCAGCATGACAAGAGGGCTAGATTCTCTGAAGATTTTAGAGGTGCCCCAGTTAGGGGTAGAGGTCAGTTTGGTAGTGGTCAGCCCAGCATGCCTTCATATTCAGCATCCCCACCACCTCCCTGAGGTGTTCCAGTGAGGCCTCATTTCAGCTCCATGCTAGAGTGTTCCCACCGCCCTCCAGCCATTCCGAGTTCACCCAGTGGTTATTCCAGTCACCCGAGATCCTCCAGTCTCTAATTTAGTGCTATGCCAGAGAGTACACATCGCTCTCCGACCATTCAGGTTTCCTCTTCGGGGCAGTAGGCTATGATACCTGGAGGTTGTTATGAGTGTGGGGATCCAGGTCATATGAAGAGGCATTTTCCCAGGTTTCGGGGCAAAGCAGTGCAGCAGGGTTATCAGCCTATGGGTCCAGCACCAGCCGTTAGGCTACCTAGAGGTGGAGGGAAGGACGGCATAGGTTGTTCTAGAGGTGGAGGTCAGTCAGGGGGAGGTCAGTCAGGCGGATCTCATTCTTCCGGTGCTCCATCTAGATTCTATGTTGTTCCGGCCAGATCAGATGCAGTAGCCTCAGATTCCATGATTACAGGTATTATTTCAGTATGTGGTACAGAGGCGTCAGTGTTATTTGATCCAGGATCCACCTATTCATATGTTTCAGCCTTATTTGCTCATTTTCTGGATGTTCCTCATGATTCCTTGGGTCCTCCTATATATGTGTCCACTCCTATGGGCAATTCTGTGGCGGTAGACCGGGTTTACCGGTCCTATGTGGTTACATTTTGTGGGTTCAAGACTCGAGCGGATCTCTTATTTCTTGACATGGTTGATTTCGAGGTTATTTTAGGCATGGATTGGCTATCTCCTTATCATGTCGTACTAGATTGCCATGCCAAGATAGTTACTTTAGCTATGCCTGAGTCGCCTAGGCTGGAGTGGAGAGGTTCCTCAGTTAGTGCAGCCAGCCGGGTTGTTTCATTCCTGAAGGCTCGACATATGGTCAGGAAGGGTTGTCTGGCTTATCTTGCTTAAGTACGGGACACCACCACCGAGTCTCCGACGATTGATTCAGTGCTAGTGGTTCGAGAGTTTGCGGATGTATTTCCTTCAGACCTTCCAGGTATGCCTCCGCATCGTAATATTGATTTCTGCATTGATTTAGCTCCAGGCGCCCAACCTATATCTATTCCTCCATACCGTATGGCTCCGAAAGAGTTGAAGGAGTCGAAGGAGCACCTTGAGGTTTTTTTGGCTAAGGGGTTCATCAGACCGAGTGTATCGCCGTGGGGTGCTCTAGTTCTATTCGTAAAGAAGAAGGATGGGTCCATGCGAATGTGTATTGACTACCGCCAATTGAACAAGGTCACCATTAAGAAAAAGTATCCTTTGCCGCACATCGATGGTTTATTTGACTAGTTGCAGGGTGCTCGGGTGTTTTCTAAGATTGATTTGAGATCGGTATATCATCAGTTGAAGATTCAGGCCTCGGATGTTCCGAAGACTGCTTTTCATACGAGATATGGCCATTATGAGTTCCTGGTGATGTCCTTTGGCTTACTAATGCCCCAGCAATATTTATGGACTTGATGAACTGGGTGTTCAGGCCGTATATTGATTCCTTTGTCATTGTCTTCATTGATGACATTTTGATTTACTCACGTAGTCTAGGGGATCACGAGTAGCATTTGAGGGTTGTGCTCAAGACTTTGCAAGAACAGAAGCTATATGCTAAGTTCTCCAAGTGTGAGTTCTGGTTGGATTCCATGGCATTCTTGGGTAATGTGGTATCCGGAGAGGGTATCAAGGTTGATCCGGAGAAGATTGAGGTAGTTCATAGGTTGTCACGTCCTACTTCAGCTACATAAATCAGGAGCTTTTTGGGCCTAGCAGGCTATTATCGCCGATTTATGGAGGGGTTCTCTTCTATTGCAGCTCCATTGACTAGATTGACTCAGAAGAATGCCCTGTTCCGATGGTCCGACGAGTGTGAGGTGAGCTTTTAGAAGCCCAAGACAGCATTGACCTCAGCACCAGTTCTAGTATTGCCTTCCGGTTCGGGGATGTATACAGTGTATTGCAACGCTTCACGCGTCGGTTTGGGATGTGTGTTGATGGAGGAAGGGAGAGTTATTGTTTATGCTTCTCGCCAACTGAAGGTTCATGAGAAGAATTACCCTGTGCACGATTTAGAGTTGGCGACGATTGTTCATGATCTTAAGATTTGCATGCACTACTTGTATCGGGTGTCCTGTGAGGTTTATACAGACCACCGCAACTTGTAGCACTTTTTCAAGAAGATGGATCTTAATTTGAGGCAGCGCAGATGGCTTGAGTTGTTAAAGGATTATGATATCACAATTCTTTATCATCCGGGCAAGGCAAATGTGGTAGCATATGCCTTGAGCAGGAAGGCAGAGAGTATGGGTAGCTTGGCTTATATTACAGTAGATGAGAGACCCCTAGCCTTGGACATTCAGTCCTTGGCCAATCGCCTGATGAGGTTAGACCTTTCAGAGCCTCGCCGAGTTTTATCACATGTGGTTGCTCTGTCTTCGTTATTGGGAGAGATTAAGGCTCAGCAATTTAATGATTCATACTTGGCAGAGCTACGGGAGACAGTGGTTCAGGGTAGTGCCAAGGAGGTTACTATTGGTGAGGATGGTGTTCTGAGACTTCAGGGCCATTTATGTGTGTTTCTAATGTCGATGTCCTGAGAGGGAGGATTCTAGAAGAGGCACACAGTTCTCGGTATTTTGTTCATCTTGGTGCTACGAAGATGTATCGTGATTTGAAGCAGCATTACTGGTGGAGGCGGATGAAGAGGGACATTGTGGAGTATGTGTTAAGTGTCTTAATTGCCAGCAGGTTAAGTATGAGCACTAGAGGCCAGGAGGCCTACTTTAGCAGATGCCCATTCCGGAGTGGAAGTGGGAACGCATCACTATGGACTTCGTGGTTGGGTTTCCTCGGACTTTGCGGAAAGTTGACGTGGTTTGGGTCATTGTTGATAGATTGACCAAATTGGCGCATTTCATTCCAGTGGCTACCACATACACTTCTGAGAGGTTTGCCCAGATCTACATTCGGAAGATAGTCCGGTTGCACGGTGTGCCGGTGTCTATTATATTAGATCGAGGTCCTCAGTTCACCTTGCAATTCTGGAGAGCATTGCATAGTGAGATGGGTACCCAGATAGATCTTAGCACAGCATTTCACCCTCAGACTGATGGTCAGTCGGAGCGTACAGTTCAGATATTGGAGGACATGCTCAGGGCATGTGTGATTGACTTCGGAGGTTAGTGGACCAGTTCTTGCCTTTGACCGAGTTTGCTTACAATAATAGTTATCAGTTTTGCATCGAGATGGCTCAATTTGAGGCTTTGTATGGTCGGCGATATCGTTCTCTTATCGGGTGGTTTGAGCCTGCGAGGTTAAGTTATATGGCATCGACTTAGCAAGAGATGATTTGGAGAAAGTGAAGTTGATTCAGGAGAGGCTCCTCACAGCACAGCCTAGACAGAAGAGTTACGCAGATCAGAGGGCACGTGATGTATCATTTATGGAAGGAGATAAGGTTCTGTTGAAGGTCTCGCCAATGAAGGGTATTATGAGGTTCCGAAAGAAGGGCAAGTTGAGCCCGAGGTTTATAGGTCCCTTCGAGGTGTTGAGGCGAGTTGGGGAGGTTGCTTATGAGCTAGCTTTACCTCCCCGTTTGTCAAAATTTCATCCGGTCTTTCATGTATCCATGCTCCGGAGGTACCACGCCGACTTTTCTCACGTAGTTGATTTCAGCACTATTCAGTTGGATGAGAGGTTGGGCTACGAGGAGGAGCCAGTTTCTATTATTGACAGGCAGGACTGCCAGCTGAGATCCAAGAGAGTTTTTTTCGTAAAGGTCCAGTGGAGGGGCCAACCAGTCGAGGAGGCGACCTGGGAGTCCGAGGAGGACATGCGGAGCAGATATCCGCACTTATTCAGCACTTCAGGTATGATTCTAGACCCGTTCGAGGATGAACGTTTGTTTAAGAGGTGGAGAATGTAACAACCCGACCGGTCGTTTTGCATTGTCGGACCTCGTTCCCTTAAATGAAACATCCCATAGACACCGAAACCTTCGAAGTTAGGCCTACACCATGCCTTGTGTTTTTCCTTGAATTGAACTATATGCTTTATGAATTTATGTCATATGCGTCTTTGTTTCCCTGAGATCATGGAATTTGAGAACTTAAAGGAAATGTTCACTGGAATCTAAATTTATGAAGAATATTATGATTGCATGCGACCACTTCACAATTTACATTTTGCGAGCGGAGTGTTATTTCCCCTACTCTTATGGGAGTGGGTCGTACGCCACGACGAGATTTAATGATACGTTATAGTTAATATTGTGTGTGCATGTGACTGCTTCGCAATTTACATTCTGCGAGCTGAGTGTTATTTTCCCAACTCTCATGGGAGCAGGTTGTACGCCACTGCGACATTGAAAGATGAAATTATGGTTGGGGTCGTTCAACCCTCGGTAGTGCACATATACGATTATTATGATGGCTCAGGACAAGCTCAGGCCGGTTGTCCTTATCCCGCATGCACATCTTAAATTGTGAATGATTTCATGGATATTGAAGTGACAAGATATTCGGGGGAAAATGAAGTAGTAATTGTTTATTTACTTCGAGTATTATTTGAATTATAGTTATCTTTAATGTTTACTGTTTTTATCATCCTCGTATGCCTATTACTGATACCATATCTTGTTAAATCTTTTTGTTGGTCCTTAGTGAGTGTGAAGTCGACCTCTCGTCACTACTTCTTCGAGGTTAGGCGGGATACCCACTGGGTACATATTTATTTATGTACTCATGCTAAGCTTTTGTACTTAATTGTACAGTTTCTGAGGCTGGTGCATCTGGTTATTAGACCGGAGCTTGATTGTGAGTATAGACTGGACCTGACTTCACGGTGAGCAACTTCTCCTGGCAATGGCGATCCTCGACATCACCATGGAGTTTCTTTTTTTATTCCCGTCTATTTCTTCCAGACAGTGGGAAAGTTATATTATATCTTTTGTATATTCTGTTAGTATGCCCGTAGGACTTGTGACACTAGTTCCTGGAACACACATGGTAGATATTATGGTTGTGGGTCTGTATATATATATATCGGCTCATGCATCTTTATGACTTCTTTTGGTTAAATTGGCTAATTATCTTTTTCAATTAAATGTTTTGAACTTTAAAACTTGGCACGTGTTGGGATGTTTAATAAAATATGGTAAAATCCTTAGTAATCTGAGTGTTGGCTTGCCTAACACCGGTGTTGGGCGCCATCACGACCTGAGTTAGGATTTTGGGTCGTGACATTGCAGGCTACAGATCATAACATGGAATGCTGCTCACGATAAAGTACCTGCAATAGCCGCGCCTTTGCGCCCAAAAGACCACCAGACATATATGTACCTGCACAATAAGTGCAGCAAGTGCAACATGAGTGTGTAAATCAACGTGTACCTAGTAAGTATATAGCCTAACCCTGGAGAAGTAGTGACGAGGGGTCGACATTGACACTTACTTGTGGTCCAACAAATCATGAACAATAAGCAGTAAACAGATGTGAAGCAGAATAAATAAACGAAATAACAAGTATAAATATGTGGTACAATCCTCCTCTCAACAATAAACTCAAGCTCTCAGCTAGTAGTTACCTTCTCAATCGGGGAATATATATAATGGACCTCACTAGATAAGTCGTCACAGTTCAAATAAGGAAAACTCATAAATACACTCGCTTCTTGTCAAATATTACACACGATTTCATAAGAGTATTTTAGAGAAATGCTGAGG
This sequence comes from Nicotiana paniculata, assembly GCA_005239505.1. NCBI lineage: Eukaryota > Viridiplantae > Streptophyta > Magnoliopsida > Solanales > Solanaceae > Nicotiana > Nicotiana paniculata. The sequence continues at coordinate 180,830 of ML315531.1, forward strand.
CGTACGACTTGATCCCATCATACGTGCCGAGGGTCGAACGATGCAAACCATAGATACATCTATTATATTGCCGAGGCAAATGGCTTGCTTCCATGAGAGTGTGACACATAATCCTGCCGAGGTGAATGACCCAATGCCATCATAATGTGCGCACTGCCGAGGGTCGAACGGCACGGACCATAGATTTATCTATTACACTGCCGAGGCGAACGACTCGATCCCATTAGAATAAGAAGCTTTAACGGGTCATTGACCACACTCACGAATACATGTTTGAGTATTAAATTTTAAGGAAAACCTTTCAATGAAAACGCATAACGCGGGAGAAATTCGTAAGACGAGTACCATTATTCCTCGGCTAATCATGAAGCTCGTCAATTCTCTATAATATAAAGTCTCCCACTCTACGCAAGTCTAGTCTCAAGTCGTAACGCAAAATAAAGGAATTTAAACAAGCAAACATAACTCAAATAGTACAACTATAGCATAGCGTGAACCTAAGACTACCCGGACATAATCAGGAATTCTAGCATATGCACGGACACTCGTCACCTCGTACATGCGTAGCTCCCACAACATGTAGCACGTAAGAATATAACACCTACGAGGTAATTTCCCCCTCAAAAGGTTAGACATGAGACTTACCTCGCTCCGAAGTTCCATAACCAGATCCAACGCCTCTCTAACATCTCAAACCAAATTCCCATTGATTCGAACTAGTCAAACAATCATTAAAAACCAATAAAAATATACTCCAACATCATAATTTGTTTATTTATAACAATTCCCAACTCCGTTCGATAAGTCAATAAAGTCAACCCTCAGGACCATGTGTACGGATTCCGAAAATTATTGAAAATAAATATTACCCATAACTCATATGGTCTATATCCAGAAAATCACCCAATTTCGTCCATGAATCAACCCTCAAATCAAGGATTTACCATTTCTCAACTTTGAGGCTCAAAATCTCAATTTCTACAATCCAAACACGGATAAAAATAATAACCAACAGAAATAAGAATGGAGAAATATCAAAATAAAGGTCCAATATTTAACCCCTTGTTGAGACGAGAACAACTCCGTGAAAATCACCTCAAACGTAGCTCGAGAACTCAACATATGCCCAAAATACTAAAATTCTCGATTTAAAACACTGTCCAGATGATTTTTCTTGATCACCTTCGCGGGAGCCTTCGTGTTCGTGAGGAGAAACTTTTCGCATTGACCGGTCAACCCATAAATCCTTCTTCGCGTTAGCGGAACATATCTCACGTTCGAGAGGAACAAAGCTTCGCACCAGAAACCATCAATTTTGTCTGACACAGAAATGTGCATAACTCTCTCATACGACATCAGAATTCGACGATTCTTGTTGCTATGGCTCCGTAATTATGATACAGATATAATGGGTTATTATAATCACAAATTAAAAGGTAGTTTTCTCAATATTGTGTCCTTTATTCCCAAAAAACAACGTTGAAACATCAAATAAGAGTGCGACGTCATTCAAACACATCTGAAACACACCTGCGGCCCCTGGGACCCTACCCAATCACACAAACCAGCCCCAAAACATTACACGAATCTACTTGAGGCCTCAAATCACACCAAACAACATCAAAACCATGAATCGACGATCGAAACCTTCTTTAAACTTTCAAACATTAAAATTTCGACGAATGCGTCCAGCTCATACTTAAACATTCCGGAATGACGCCAAACATTGCGTGCAAGTAACAAATCATGATACGAACCTATTGCAAGACTCGGAACCTCAAATAGATATCAATAACATCAAAATCCACTTCGAACCAAACTTATGAAATTCTAAAACCTTCAAAATGTCAACTTTCCATAATAAGCGCCGAAATGCTTCCGGACCACCCGATAGTCAACCTGAACATACTCCCAAGTCCGAAATCATCATAAGAACCTGATGGAACCTTCAAATCCCGATTACGAGATTGTTTACTCAAAATTCAAACCTTAGTCAATTCTTCCAACTCAAAGCTTCCGAATTGAGAATTTTTCATCTGAATCAACTCCAAACTTCCCGAAATTCAATTCCGACCACACGTACAAGTCATAATACCTTAAGTGAATCTACTCAAGGCCTAAAACCCTTGAACGACGTGCTAGATCTCAAAACGGCCGGTCAGGTCGTCACATTCTCCCCCATTTAAATATACGTTCATCCTCGAACGTACCAAGGAGCGTTTCGGAGTTGTCCAAAATCACTGTTTAACACCTCGTGCACCTGCTCGTGCCACCACAACCCATGTCACCACATTAGCTCGAGCCAGACAAAAGATCCTCCCTATACTTAGCTAACAAACCTTAGAACCAAATTCAAACATCCAAAATTCTCCACGAGACTCGATTCTAACATACGAACACTGCATCAATCCCTACACACTCTACCAAAACCTGATCATGCACCTATGCTGAAATCACACTAAGCACCACATAAGTCATCTGCCCATAATAACACCCTCCGACCACAATAGATTAAATTCCACAAATCGGATGCCCGCAATACACCTCATGGCGCATATAAGTCATGTTCCAACTCTCACAATACTGCTACGATGGAAAAGACGTGTAAAAACTCATAACCACCTATCGAATAAACAAATCATGGAGTCTCTCCTCCTGACAAAGACCATTACCTTATTATGAACTGAATAACAATATTTGCACTTTAATATACCTTATATAAAATGGATTACACTGATTGCAGGTCTAACAATCTCCTGTCACCCAGTACAAGCTGCCCAGGCAATAAGCCACCTCAAACACTGACCAAGATCCCATATGACACCATCAATGCCCCGACAAGCCACAACTTGAATATGACACATAAGGAGGAGCGAACTCTGGAAAAGAACTACCCAGCCCGAATAACGAATAAAACAGTCGAATAGATGTTATGAACCCTTCTCAGAGACTGAGAATCAAAATGCACAAGAATTGATATAGGGAACTGTACTCAACATCTCACCGTTGCTGTGTGAAGCCTGATCCAAAAAACATGCCCCTGGTGGCGCATCACCCGATCCACACATAACAATAAATAAGGAAGTACCCATCAAGCCATAATGCTTATACCTACGAAATACCTGAATATCGACCACAAGCACGCGAAGTGCAAAAATAGAGCCCTGGGGAGACGAATAGCTCCATACACTACAAAACCCAAGCATAGCTAAGGGCAATAAATGACCTGCATCTCGAGAACCATATTGCTCATATAATACCACAAGAAACACGGGACCACAACACTTGTGCGAAAAATCAAGTCGTCTCATATCCCACATGGCATAATAGAGTATTACATGGAATAGATGACGACAGGAATAGCATCCAATGCCTGAAGACTCCTCCATAAGCAACTCTATGCTGAATGACACATCTATCCTTATATATAGCACATATTCACCTTAAACCCATCAACGGACCCCAAGACGTTTCTGATCATCCATAGTGGGCCAACAACTTTTCAAGGATCCAAATTGGCCCTATTCATGACACACACGAGCATCCGTCCCATTCCAAAACAAACTCCCACAGTTCACAACCAAAGGAATAGAGCGCCTTCTAGACATAAACTCTCCCATTAATGATAGTACCAAAATCTTCATGCTTGGTTTCAATCTTTAAAAATCACGTGACTAACATGTCATACATATACAGATTTCCTCGTGTGATACGATCCCATGACCTTCCACACCAGGTACAAAGGTATGCACCTCAATACCACAAACAGTGCTAATGCTATAAAGAAAATCGAGAATCTGCAAATCAGTACACAAAGCCTCTTATGCACGACACCGTTCTCGGGTGACACTAAATAAAATTCCAACTTACTCTGAACATCTGAATTCTTCCCTTCTCACCCAAGCTCATGACATTATTATCAAAACCGAACCACAACCTTGATCCTCAACTTCTAATTCCCATGCCGCTCGCTGCACTTGCCGTGCCGCTACACGAGAGAACAAGAATCCATCATAACCACTGAACTACTAGTAGAATAAACACTACATTAGCTAGAATCCTTTTCACTCAACTCATTTCAGAATACATTGCAACACGCAACTGAATTCTCATAACCACAAAAAATACAAACCTCGAGTCATGGTCTAAGTCGTCTAACTCTTCCGAGATCTATTTACACATTACAAGGCCATTAGAATCAAATACAATTAAATTATGGTGGCTGTCAAGCCCGCACGTACAACCACCTGTATAACATAACACATTGAAGGAACCGATCATTGTCACAATCATGCTGGTCCAAACCATCACCAACTGACCCAACTTTCTCAAATTTTCTCTTGACCTGTCTTAGAAATAATAATAGCTCCATTCAAAAACATGACGAAACTCGATCAACACTCATCCTTCGTGACCCAAATCACGAGATCACATTGTCTCAATACTCACTCCAAAAAATCGATCCTTAACCACAAAACGAACCCAAAATCCTTAGACACCACGCTTACATCCTTCAACCCATTAGAACCACTATTGGGAGTCACCCACTTTGACCTGGTCCCGAGTATAATCAAACTCCAATGCTCTGTTAGTACATGAACACTACCAAAGAGGCAATCGGATGAATACTTTTCCTTGCACATCACATCGCAAAACTATGAGTCTTCCTACCCCTGATATTTTCTTTTCTTAGTCATAATAACCCACCAATGCACCAATAACCAGAACCCGCACAATCAGACAATCACGCGCTCCAATCGTAGACGGTGGGCTCCCCCACTTAGCTTTAAGCTATAATTACATAAATATTGAACTCGCAAAGATTCCTTCTTCTCAATTACCACGATCTCACACATTTATCCCACCAGATTTCTCAAAATCTTTTGCTAAACGTTTCATGAACATTCTGAATCATCAACCACAATCACATATTCGACCTTCTGCCAGGTAGTAACTAGAAATCTTCGTAGAACTTCATCAATATCATGCAACTACTAACCCTCTCATAGCAGATATCCCACTTGTGTGATTCCATCTGACATCGTCCAACGAGCCCATGCTCGTCCACCAGTTGTAGGAGTCTGTTCATTCCCCATTTACATCAAACGGAATTCTAACAATACATTCCAAACTCGAAGTCACACCGCATCCCATAATGATAATCAAGCTTTTACACCCCTCTTCATTCCAAGAAAACTCCTATCCGTCATATTAATCCTTCCTCAGTGTAGTAGCCACCATAAAAAATGGCATTTATGGACATGGTCATTGTCGACCATGATTCCGAAATTGATCTAAACTGTTCTCAAGGCATGTGGCTATCCTACCAAAGAAGCCATATACTACTCTGCCACTCCCACTTCGGTTAAACCATCTCCTTCAAGAAACTTCCTGCTTTTCATACTTGAGCTGCTAGCAATTCAACCACCGCGAGACACCTCCCACCATGTCCTTCCTCATCCTTCACTGCCTAAATGTTGCCTCAAATCAAAATTCTTCTCTGTAGCACCTGAACTAATAAATTGCTACCAACTCTAAGCCTCCTCAAAGATCATTTCCCTCGAGTAATCAACATTAGAAGCACCGATTCGAATCTGAAGCCAACATGCACCTCCATATCTGATAACTGCTACTTAGGCATCGTTCTACAACACCCTGCCTCGAAGGCAAATCAAAGGGGCCCTAACACCCATAGGCCTTAATATGTTCCAACAAGGACGACGACGCCACACCACAAATGAGAATTCCACCACGCTCATAAATATCAAGTCTCTTTACTCCATCAACCTGAGCCTGAACATCTAGTCCAATTGCTTTTCCTCCACTGGAATTAAATGCCGAACCTCTAAACTATGCACTGAAAAATCCTCCTTTTGAGTCATTCACTGCCTCGACACATAGAAAAGCAACCTACCATTAACCAACAGTGCACGATAACATTGCATGAACATCATAGCAATCTGTGCGTAGACTCAAAACCATAGGCAATACTGATTCAACACATGAAACGATAGAACCCACTTCCACAAGATGATGATAATAACTCGCTCGAGTACGTAAGGAAAAGCATCCTGCACCACATTTGCAGTACCACTACAACTCCTTAATGCCCAATTGATAGCAAGTGCTCCACGTTGCATAAGATCGAGTAGGAAGGAAATAAAGGCATAAGCCTCAAAGGAATCAAACTGCACGATGAGGAATCAAGAAGGGAAGTGCTCCTACAGCCTTGTAGCCTCTCGAAGATAAGTACAGACGTCTCTGTACCGACCAGCAAGGCTCTACTAGACTTTCTCATGACTCCTGAGACCTAAGTGAACCTAGAGGTCTAATACCAAGCTGTCACGACCCAAAATACACTAAAGGTCGTGATGGCACCTAACACCACCGTCAGTCAAGCTAACGGTGATTGATCAACTTTTTTACCCATTTTATTACTTTGAAATCATAATTTCCATTAATTAAATAGTATAAAATGGAATTTAAAGGGTAAAATGATAATATATATATACATGAACTACAATGATGAACAACCAGTAGGAACCCTCAAAACCCGGTGTCCCAAGTGCATGAGCATCACCTAGATAATATAATAAAACACAACATCTGTATGGAATACAAATTAGACAAGAGAATATAAATAACTCTGATGGAGACTCTGCAGGCTACGGATCGTAACATGGAATGCGGATCACGGTAAGTCCCTGCAATAGCCGCACCTTTGCGCCCAAAAGACAACCAGACATATATGTACCTGCACAATAAGTGAAGCAAGTGCAACATGAGTACATAAATCAATGCGTACCCAGTAAGTATCTAGCCTAATCACGTAGAAGTAGTGACGAGGGGTCGACATTGACACTTACTAGTGGTCCAATAAATCATGAACAATAAGATGTAAACATATGTGGACAAAATAAATAAACAAAATAACAAGTATAAATACGTAGTACAATCCTCCTCTCAACAATAAACTCAAGGTCTCATCTAGTAGTTACCTCCTGAATCGAAGAATACATATAATGGACCTCACCAGAAAGGTCGTCACAGTTCAAATCAGGAAAACTCACAAATACACTGGCTTCTTGTCCAATATTACGCACAATTTCATAAGAGTATTTTAGAGAAATGTCGAGGCGTACATCCCGATACCATCATACCTGCCGAGGGTTGAAAAACGCGAACCATAGATACATCTATGATATTGCTGAGGTAAATGGCCCGCTCCCATGAGAGTGTGACACATAATCCTGTCGTGGTGAACGGCCTGATCCCATCATAATGTGCGCACTGCCGAGGGTCGAACAACACGAACCATAGATGTATCTATTACATTACTGAGGCTAACGGCCCGATCCCATTAGAATAAGAAGCTTTAACGGGTCATTTACCCCACTCTCAAATACACGTGTGAGTTGTAAATTTTAAGGAAAACATTTCGATGAAAATGCATAACGCGAGAGAAATTCATAAGAGGAGTACAATTATTTCGCGGCTAATCATGAAGCTCGTCAATTCTATACAATAGCAATTCTATCACTCTACGAAGGTCTAGTCTCAAGTCGTAATACGGAATAAAGGAATTTAAACGAGCAAAGATAACTCAAATAGTACAATTATAGCATGGCGTGAACCTAAGCCTACCCGGACATAATCAGGAATTCTAGGATACGCATGGTCACTCGTCACCTCATACGTGCGTAGCTCCCACAACTTGTAGCACATAAGAATATAACACCTTGGGGGTAGTTTTTCCCTTACAAGGTTAGACAGGAGACTTACCTCGCTCCGATGTTCCAAAACCGGCTCCAACACCTCTCTAACACTTCAAACCAAATGCCCATTGATCCGAACTAGTCAAACAATCATGAAAAACCAAGAAAAATATACTCCAACATCATTATTAGTTTATTTGTAACAATTCCCAACTCCGCTCAAAGTCAATAAAGTCAACCCTCAAGCCAACGTGCTCGAAATCCGAAAATTATTGAAAATAAATATTACCAATAACTCATATGGTCTATATCCAGAAAATCATGCAATTTCTTCCATGAATCGACCCTCAAATAAGGGATTTACCATTTCTCAACTTTGGGGCTCAAAATCCCGATTTCTACAATCCAAGCACGGAAAAAATTAATAATCAATGAAAATAATAATGGAGAAACATCAAAATAAAGGTCAGATATATTCACCCCATTAATGAGACGAGAACAACGTTGTACCTTAAACGGAGCCCTAGAACTCAATATATGCCCAAAATACTACAATTTCAGTTTAAAACAATGTCGAGATGATTTTTCTTCATCGCCTTCGCGTTCGCGAAGAGCAATTTTTTGCACTGACGGTCAACCAAGAAATCCTTCTTCGCATTCGCGGAACCTGTCTCATTCGACATCAGAATTTGACGATTCTTGTTGCTATGGCTCCATAATGACGATATGGATCTAATGGTTTAATTTAATCACAAATAAAAGGTAGTTTTCTCAATATAGTGCACTTTATTCCTAAAGAAACAACGTCGAAATATCAAATAAGAGCATGACACCATCCAAACACATCCGAAACAAACCCGCGGCCCTCGCGACCCCTTCCAATCATACAAACTAGTCCCAAAGCATTAACATGAATCTACTTGAGGCCTCAAATCACACCAAACAACATCAAAACCATGAATCATTGATCGAAACCTTCTTTAAACTTTCAAACATTCAATCTTCGACGAATACGTCTGATTCATTCTTAAACATTCCAGAATGACGCCAACCATTGCGTGAAAGTCACAAATCACAATACGAACCTATTGTAAGGCTCAGAAACTCAAACGGACATCGATAACAACAAAATCCACTTCTAACCAAACTTATGAAATTCTAAAACATTCAAAATGCCAACTTTCCATAATAAGCGCTGAAATGCTTCCGGGCCACCCAATACTCAACCCAAAGATACACCCAAGTACTAAATCGTCATACAAACCTATTGGAACCTTTAAATCCTAACTTTGGGATCGTTTACTCAAATTCAAAACTTAGTTAATTCTTCCAACTCAAAGCTTCTAAATTAAGAATTTTCCATCTAAATCAACTCCAAACTTCCTGCAATTCAATTCCGACCACACGTACAAGTCATAATACTGAAGTGAAGCTACTAGAAGACTCAAACCACTGAACAATGCGCTAGAGCTTAAAAGGATCGCTCGGGTCGTTACCTAATCAATTTCAGCAAGTGTGGCCACCATGCATTGTTGACCAGCATGGATGATGACAATCACCATGAATGGATGGAGAGATTTCTTATCATTGCTATCAAGGAAATTGTCCCGGCTATAGCTCCATCCTTCCCCGATCCTGGACTCGTTCTTGTAAGTTCATATTTTATTTATTCTCTAAAAATAAGTTGTTTCATATCATTGCTAACCCTTTTTCCTTTTATTATTTTAACTCGCTGGACACCACCAAGGGATAAAAGCATGGACCGGTGGGTCCAAAAGAATTAGGACATCACCACGCTTGAAAACTGCCGATGGAAGGAATTAGCCCCCAAGTACGGGTGGAGAGCCAAGATCCATCGTAAACTGGCTCGTAAAATTGACTCTTTTTTCATATTTGTTCATAAGAAACTAGCGAACCCTACCTTTTTGTTTGGATCAGGTCTCCCTCAGGGTTTTGTTCCATCCCTGAGGAGGACATTTTGGTCGATCCCACAGAGGCTGCAAGGTTATTGAAGGAGGCTCTTACCCGACTGGTGCCCTCGGGCCTGCTTTCGGTGCAAGTGCTTCCTCTCAGAGTCCTCGTTCGGAGATCAAGCAACCAAAAATGTGGAGCTCTTACTTGACCAAGGGCAAGAATAAAAAGATGAAGAAAGTCACACCCGAGACAGTCACAACCATTGTGGTTATTGACAACAATGGGGAAGCCAGTGATGAAGGGGATTCCCTGCAAAGGAGACAATGACCTTCGTTAACTCAACATAATGCTCAAGCGCTCTGGGCGAATATGACTCGATGGACAATGCTAATTCTCCCTTTTCGGTCCAGTTATTGCTTCTAGAACTATAAGACTGAGTACCGGGCCTCTTCCACCTTCAGTTGGTGAGAAACCAACAATCAGGATGCTTCGTGACAAACAACACCATAAACTTCATCTCCTTCCATGCCAGCGATGCCTTCATCACTAGCAACTGCTACATCACATCCACCAGCTGAAGACGCCATAGAGGAGGTTGTCCCTCCTCCCCAGTATCCAACCATGGGAATTTGTGGCACAACTACTTGCCCTATTTTGAAGATACCCAGAGGAAGAGTAGTGTCTCCCTCTCGATATCTACTTGGACCATATGTCGTCCTGGCCGGTGGAACTCGTAAATTATCTGAAGCCGCTGACTTTAGAAAATGGTAAGAGGAAAATACACTCTCTTTTGGGAGAGTGTTTGTTAAATAACTCCAGGCACAATGCGGTAGCGGTAACACACTTGTTCTCTTTACTGTTTGCTTCTTCTTGACTTGCTATGATGGGGCTTCTAACTTGGGATTTTTCTTTGCATGCAAACTTCCTTGCTTCCGAGGGCATTCAGAAATTGATCCTAGATAAAGAAGGTCTCATGTACGAGTGGGATCAGTTGTTGGCCAAGAGGAACCAAATTGATGCTTGCCTCCCAGTACTAGAAGCAAAAGCTATTGAGGCGAGTGGGTTGTTGCAATATAGTGAGCAATAATTGATGGCCCTCAGACAATAAGCCTCTTAGTTACATATACAATTTGAAGAAGTTCATGCTAAATAAGCTGAGGTCCAAAATGTTGTGCTCGCTGTTGCTGAGCACGAATCTGCCTCCACCGAGAAAGTGAATAACTTGGAGGTAGCCCGAACTCCAAAACTGAAGAGGTTGTTGCTTCCGAGGAGAAGCGTGCCTAGATGAAAAATAGGTATAAAAGGATTATGGAACATAATAAGGTTCATATAACCACTATTCGTAATCTTTATTTTAGCCTTAGCGTCACGGGGTCTGAGCGGGATGGCCTTTTGACCGAGGTTGATCTGCTTTAATCAAAACTCTAGCTCCTAGGGAATTCCCTCATCATTGAAAATACATATTTTATGTACATCATGAGGAGAAAAAATTTCGAAGAGGCCAAAACGGGCGTCATTGATATTGACGATAAAATCGCCAAGGCACGAGAGCTGAAGTTAACTACTCTAAGACGGCTCTCGGTTTAGCCTGATGCATTAAATCTTCTGGTTCTAGTTCTGAGTTCTCATGAATCCAAGAGGAAATTGAGGAGAATAACGATGAAGGCCAAGATTCCGAGCTGAAGGGATATCCGCCTACTTCTCACGAGGGCGTTGATGCTTCTCTTCCCTCAGGTTCTAGGGGTGATGTGGTTTAGCTTTTTGCTTTATTTTCCATTGTTTTTTTCTTTTTGTATTTTTGTATTTGTTCTTCTTGGCACGTTTGATAAATAAAAGTGCTTTTTATTTAAATATTGCATAAAGTTCACTTTTTTGCGTCGCATTATGGAAGGCTTTGAGTGCATCTTTCCCCGATAGTATTTGGGCTCCGGGCATAAACTCATTCGGAAACAACCCTTTACTGTGAGGGTTTAATAAGAGAGGGCCCTCTTATATTTATAGTGATCTTGAAGAGGACGTATCATGTTCAGTCTGACACTAGCATTTGAAGTACTTGATTAACTTTCAAATGATAAATTCATCATTTGGAAAAGAAACAAGATAAAGAATAAAAGGAATTTATTTTATTACTTCTATCTTCAAAATACATAAGCATTCGTTTTGCTGAAAGAAAATAAAATGTCATTACATGTGGCTAATTTGTACAACTTGTTTCTATAGGGATGGTTGTGCAGTCCCCGATCCCGATGAGACATTTTTGTTCCCATATTTTGTAGTCCTCGTTTCTCTGGAAATCAGGTTGTCGTATTCTCATTTCGCACTGAAGAATGCGAATTAGATCATTGGAAGTTTTGCTTATTAAAGGACTCCACTACTGAATGGTTGGATAATCCTTGGTCTAATAGCAAGTTTTGTTTCCCGTTAGGAACTTTGCTTTCGAGCCAAAGATTATCAAACCACCCCCCCGGTGCCTTGTAGGGAAAACACATGTAAATGGTTGAATATCCTTTGGTCCAGTAGCATGTTTTGCTTCCCATTAAGAATTTTCCACTGAGCCAAAGACTATTTAACCATCTCGAAGAGGTTTATCATTTGAATGCCTTGTTGTTTAAAGGTCTTATTTTTGCTGATGGTGTTTCCTTCGTTGTATACTTTCTATTGATGCCTCATTAAAAACCTTGCCAGAAAACCCAATTAGGACAAAAACTGGATGAAGGAAAAAAGAGTGCAACACATAGTTTTAGTATAAGCGGTGCTTATCGGCAATAATACCTTTTGAGGTGAGTCATATTCCAGTTTCTCTGCAACTTGACCCCATCTTTGTTTCTTAGTTTGTATGATCCTTACCCGGTGATAGCTGAAACCTAGTAGGGGCTTTCCCATCTTGGACCCAACTTTCTTGCGTTAAACTCCCGGGTGTTTTAAGTCAATTTTCTTAAAACCAAGTCTCCCACTTTGAAATAGCGGAAATTGACCCTTCGATTATAGTACCTTTCCATTCTTTATTTTTGGGACACCATCCTTGTGACGACCCGGCCGGTCGTCTCAAGAATTAACGCCCTGATCCCCTATTAACTGTTTTCCCCAAGTCTATTTCTGCTAAATTGAATTGTTGGGATGTTCGGTTTTGAGTTTCGGAGAGTTTTGGGACACTTAGTCCCTAAATGAGAGCTTAGGTGTTGGAAAGTTGCCCGTAGTCGGAGCAGAGTGAAGACGGCCTCAAAATGGAAATTCTATGGTTTCGTTAGCTCTGTTAGGTGATTTCGGGGTTGGGAGCGTGTTCGGAATGTATTTTGGAAGTACGTAGCTCATTTAGGCTTGAAATGTTGAAGTTTGAATTTTTGGAGTTTCCAATCCGATAATGAATTTTTGACGAGGGTCGAAATGGAATTCCAGAAGTTACAGTAGTTCCATCATGTCATTTGGGATGTGTGTATAAAATTTGAGGTCATTCGGATGAGTTTAGACGTGTTTCAGCGTCGGATGTGAATTCTAGAATTTTCCTAAGTTCCTAGGCTTGAACCTATGCATAATCGATGATTTTGATGTTATGTGACGTGTTATTAAGGCTCGACCTAGTTCAAATAAGGTGTTAAGGTTGGTTGGTGGTTTTGGTTGAGGTCCTGGGGGCCTCGGGGTTGTTTCGGATGCTTAACGGGAGAATTTTTTGGTCTTAGTTACTGCTGAACCAGGCCTCTTCTGGTGTCTTCGCACCAGCGAAGGTTTTTCCGCAGGTGCGGACTCGCAGACGCGTGGGGCTTGATTGCAGGTGCGATAGAGGGGAGACTTGACCAGTGGTCGCATGTGCGACCTGGGTTCCGCAAGTGCAGGACCGCAGGCGCGACCAACTGACCGTAGGTGCGGCCCCAGTGAGACTTAAGTGAATTCTGCACCTGTGATGCTTTTTATGCAGGTGCAGTACCGCAGGTGCGTACTGCAGTTGCGGTGATCGAAACCGCAAGTGCGAATTCCCGGTGTGTTTTACTCCAAAAATCCGAGAGTTTATTTCATAATTCTAAAAATCGTGTAAGGGCTCGGGTATTGGCAATTTTCTGTGGGTTTTGAAAAGAAGGACCATAGGTAACATTTTCTAATCCTAATTCATTGTTAGCCCATTAATACCCATTTTTTTATTTAGTTTAATTATCAAAAATGGGGGAAAAACCATAGAAAGTGATGAGATTTTCCCAACCCAAAATTCTGAAATTTTAAGGGGTTTTTGGCATCGGATTTCGATTATTTATGGTTGAACGAATCCGTGAGTAAATGGGTGTCCGGAAAATATAAATTTTACCCGATTCCGAGACGTGGGCCCGAGGAGAATTTTGGTAATTTTACCTAATTTCGCGCCTTAGCTTGAAATAAATAGTAAAAATCAGTTGCATGAGATGTTATTTACGATATGTAATTGAAATGTATAGATTTGGACCATTTGGAGTCGGATACTCGTGGCAAACGTGTGGTTTCGATTTGATTTTGAGCCGGTTCGAGGTAAGTCTCTTGTCTAACCTTGTGTGGGGGACCTTACCCCTTAGGATGTGATATTTGGTAATTGAATGCCTTGTACGTGAGGTGACGAGCGCGTACTTGTGCTAATTGTTGAAAATCCGGTTTTACTTTAAATATTTAGCCTGAGTTTCGTTCTTACCTGTTTTATTCTAATTGCAACTATAGTCTATGTTAGCTTAGAAAGTCATGCTTAGTTGCCCTGAATTGCCTATTTGCTTAAATTGCCTTAATTGCACAACGTGAAGCATGTTAGACTAGAATTACTTATTTCCTTGTATTTTTGCACTCTAATTTTGAACGTCTTCTTGTTGTTGCTGCATATTTACTTTGGTACTACGGGACGTTATCCCGGGAGATCCCCCTGCATATTTACTTTGGGACTACGAGACGTTATCTCGGGAGATCCCCCTGCATATTTACTTTGGAACTCCGGGATGTTATCCCAAGAGATCCCCCTGCATATTTACTTTGGGACTACGGGACATTATCCCAGAAGATCCCCCTGCATATTTACTTTGGGACTACGGTATGGTATCCCGGGAGATCCCTTTGCACATTTACTTTGGGACTACAGGACGTTACCCCGGGAGATCCTCCTGCACAGTTACTTTGGGACTACGGGACAGTATCCCGGGAGATCCCCCTGCACACTGATAGTTGGACTACGGGACGGTATCCCGGGAGATCCTTCGGATATACATATGATGGACTACGGGACGGTATCCCGTGAGATCCACTAGACAGTTGAGAAAAGGACTACAGGACGGTATCCTGGGAGATCCTCATTACCATTGTTATTGAGCTTTTCATATTCCGTGTTTACTCTGTTCTTGTGTTTTGTTATTTCCTTGTTGACCTGTCTTACTTCACTGCTGTATTCATTATTACTGTTTGTTTTCATACTGTAAATCCCTATTATATTGCTTAACCTCAGTAGGGCCCTGACCTTCCTCGTCACTACCCGACCGAGGTTAGGCTTGGCACTTACTGAGTACCGCTGTGGTGTACTCATGCCCTTTCCTGCGCATGTTTTTCATGTGCAGATCCAGGTACCTCCACTCAGGCGCACTATCACCGAGGTTTAGAGATACAGCAGAGACTTCAAGGTACATCTGCCACGTCTGCAGACCAGGAGTCTCTATCTTATTCCAGCTTTTTGTGAAAAGTTTATCCTTCCTTACAGTTGTGTAGACATTCTGGAGTTAGAGAAGTGTATTATATTTCTGTTAGCCTGTGGTTCGCGTGAGTTTCTGGGTTTTGGGTGATATTGTAGACTTCCGTATTATTTTGGGTTGAATATGCCAAGTGGCATTTAGATACAGTCTTTCTTTTAGATTGTTCAGTTTTTACTTAATTACTCCTCAAGTTATGTTGATATTCCGCATTGCTAGTCTTACCTAGTTATAGGGACTAAGTGCCATCACGACATGTTCACGGAGGGAGAACTGGGGTCGTGATAATCCTTATGTGAGCTAAGTCCATGTTCGTCAAGCAATTCCAATTTGACTAGCAATGCTTTGTTGTTTGTTTCTTTGTTTGCCTTAAAATATCGCAATGTCGGTTCTCCTACTTCCACTAGGACCAGAGCTTCTGATCTGTATGCAAGAGAGAATGGTGTCTCTCCTATTCTTAACTTGGTCGTCGTCTGGTATGCCTACAGCACTCCTGATGACTCTTTAAGCCACTTGCCTTTGGCTGTTTCCAACATATTTTTGAGGTTTTGAATAATCACCTTATTAGTTGATTCTTGTGATGACCCAAAAGATCATCTTGCATTTTAGAACCCAATATGGTGTTCCGAGGCCTTGAAAACCTCATTTTATTCCTCCTCAATTTGCGTGCGCAGCCCGGGCACGTATCCAGAAAGCCCCTGTGTTGAAATTTGAGAAATGATAATTTAGCCTTTAAAAGTTGATTTTAGTTGAACTTGGTCCGTGTTCCGGCGGTCTCGGTGGGTCCTTAATAGAACATGGGACCTAGGCGCGTGCCCGTAATCAAATTCCGAGATCCCTAACTCGAGAATTGAATTTTTGATGAAAAGTTGTAAGACTAAAATTCTAAGGATTTAACGATATTGATTAATGTTTGATCTCATTGGTATAGGGCCCGTATCTTTTTTCGGGATCTCGGTACAGGTTTAATATAATATTTAAGTAATTTCTATGAAATTTGGTAGAAATCGCAGTTGATTTGACGTGATTCGGACGTCCGGTTGAGAAGATAGTAATTTTGAAATGTTCTTGAGAAATTCATGGGTTTTGGTGCTAAATCCGTAGTTTAAGGTGTTATTTTGGCGATTTGATCGCACGAGCAAGTCCGTATGATATTTTTTGACTTGTGTGCATGTTTGATTTGGAGCCCCGAGGGCTCGGGTGAGTTTCGGATTGGTTTCAGAATGATTTTATTAATTGTTGATTTGTTGGTTCTGGTTTCTTCACTTTTGCGATATACTGGTCGCAAATGCAGTATTTGTGAAGGAACCTCGCATTTGCGAAGCCTAGGTGACTGGGAAATTTTTGCATTTGCGATAAGGCTGCTGAATTTGCGAAAAGCCGGTCTTCGCATTTGCGAAGTATTTCGTCGCAAATGCGACTTCAGCAGAAATCCTTCAAGTTCGCAATTGCGATAGTTTTTCCGCATTTCCAAACCCCATGTCGCAAATGCGACATCCGCAGCCTGTTAAGTGTTGAGGATTACGAGTTTTTGCTTCATTTTTCATATTTTTGAACCCTAGCTTCGAGGTGAGGGGATTTTCATACCAAAATATTGGGTAAATATCTTTAATCAATTTCCAACTATATTTCATGACTTATTACAAGTTTTAACATCAAATTCATGGGAAATCTATAGGAAAACTTGGGGATTTTGTCAAAGTTTTGAAAAATGAAATTTTAGGTTTTGAGATCAAAATAGGAATCGGATTTGAAAACAAAACACATATTTGGACTCGTGAGGCTATGGGTAGTCAAGACCTACCCTTGGACCAGTGTTTTTACCGGGCGGGTCCGGGGTTTGACTTTTATTTACTTTTTAGGAATTGAATAAAAATCACAGCTTTATTAATTGAAATTTTTTTCTCTGCATCGTGTAATGTATTCAAGTCTTCATTGCTAGATTGAGTCGAGCGGAGGCAAATTTGTAGCAGAAAAGGCTAAGTTGAGTTTTGAGTTAGCTGAATCGAGGTAAGTGTTTTGCCTAACTTTGTTGAGGGAATTTTTCCTCCTACTTGCCATTGTTTGCTACACGCGGGGGTGATACATATGTGAGATGACGAGCATATATGTATTGTCGGGGTTAATCATGCTCGGGGGTAGATGATGTTATAATTGTGTCTTGTAGAATTACGTAACTTCCTTGGTTCATGCCTCACTTGATTTATAGATATTAATAACGTAGTATAAAATTTTAGAAATAAAGACCTAGCCTAAGAACTTGATCAAACTGGATAGAATTTTGAGAATACATTGATGTGTCTTATTCGATCGTCTCTATGCGCGATCACTACTACCTTGCTATGGCCAATATTTTGGGATGCTAGATTATATACCTGTGGTACTAATGAATTGTGAGATTTGTGGAAGTACTTGAATTATGTGGCCCTTCGGGGTTCATTGAATCTTTGTTGGCTTGTAAAGTAGTAATTAAGAACTTTGTTTGGAATATTCGTTGATTACTCTCCTCGATGTTATATATGTACTTCCTACCTTTACATTTTATTGATATTCTTATGCTTGGTAAGGAAGAGTGTAAAGCACGAAGGATGATGTCGTGCCATATTATTGAGAGTGTAAAGCATGAAGGGTGATGTCGTGCCATATTATTGAAAGTAAAAGCACGAAGGGTGATGTCGTGCCATATTATTGAGAGTAAAAGCATGAAGGGTGATATCGTGCCATGTCATTTGTGAGTAAAAGCACGAAGGGTGATGTCGTGCCGTTGCATTTATACTTTTATACTTTTGCATCATTTTGAAGTCATGGCACGAATGGTGTTTTCGTGCAAGTGAGGACGAGAGACATGCATTATGTTATGATATTCTTTTCTCGAAGATATCTTCATGTCTTACCTTGAATTGTTACTGTCGTATTTATAGGTCTCATGCGACCTGTTGTCACTGTTTTATCCTTATCCTCTGTCTCAATCGTTGTTGTGTTGCCTATGCCTTCTATTTGTTTAGCTTGTAAACATCCTTCCAACTTCTAGTTGTTATGGTTGCATCCATGTCATATCCGTTTTATTGCACTTAGATGCGAGTCTTCTTCCATGTTGGTCATTCATGCTCTATTTTTTGCATTATAAAGAACATGTACCCCTCTCCCCTTCTATTATTTGTTATACCCATCTTCACGCCTCCATCATGCTAGTTAAATGAAATTATAACCTTTGTTTACTAATTTTGGTCATTACCCTATGCTCTCTGCTTAGTCTGTTATTGATGTCATTCTGTACATTCTTGTTTATTATTAGTGCTTGCATATTCCCTTCCTTGTCATTTCCATTATCGGTATTTCTATCATTTGGTTGGTACTATTTTACGCATATATGGTGATGATGAGATAAATGCACGAAGGGTGTTGTCGTGCCATTAGATTTGATGTCTTGAGTATTTCGTTCACACAATGAAAGTTTTGAGGTGATTGTTGTGGTTCATGGGCTTTCGTTCTAAGGAAAGGGCCGATTAAAATATTGCAAACTGTTGAATTGTGATTCTTTCTGGTATTCTTTTATTGCTTTGTATAGTCGCATTGTGTACTCTATTCTATTATTATGTTGTATAGTTTTATTGCTAGTTTACATTATAGTGTTTATTACTGAGCATCCTTTAACTAAAATCCTCGTCACTACTTCAATGAGGTTAGTCAAGATACTTACCAATACATGGGGTCGGTTGTACTGATACTGCACTTCTGCACACTCTGTGTAGACTATTAGAGCGAAGCTGGTGAAGAAGTCGGGGGCTGACCCTGAAGATGTTTGTGTATTCTGGATAGAAGCTTCCACTAGTCCTTGGTAGTTTTAGACCTTACTAATCTGTTCAAGTAGTTTCCAAACAGAACGTGTATTTGTTCATACTAGCCTTGTATATTCTAAGTCTTAGAAGCTCATGATTCGTACTATCCGTTCTTGGGTAAAATTTGTAGAAGTTCAGATAAATCCTAATTTATTTTTCTTTAACTTCATTTGGTTTGTTGTTTTTGTTAATTGGCTTACCTAGAGGGTCTAGGTGCCATCATGACCTGTGATTTTTGGGTCGTGACAATTCCGCATGCCTATTTGTGATCAGGTGATATTCCGGTGATGTGATTCTTTTAATCTTCAGGTCTTCAAGGAATTTTGTGACCTTTGAGCCTATGAAATGTGGTGCTCGGCCATACTAGGTTATCACGCTCAACTATGTCTTATAAAAGACTAAGCGGGCGTTGCAAATATAACCCGGGGTATTA